>BMAV01022131.1:0-12088 GCA_019973955.1 Trichonephila inaurata madagascariensis | reverse complement strand
ATAGAGTAAAAGCCACGTGAGTTAGGACCAAGAGAATAGCTGTTACCTAGAATATAGCGTTATTGTCCTAAATTAAGATATAAGGAAACTGCGTGTATTAATGATATTAGAGTTAATCTGTAAAGTTAGATATAATGGCCAATTACGCGATTATTTGGTCATAGAATTTTGTCTGCTCACTCTAGATTTGATAATTTGATTATTATTACTGTACATAGTGTTTAAGTTAAGATATTAATAAACAAATATTAAGATGATAGCTTTGCGTGTTTCTTCGTTCTTTCTTACATGTACAGGTCGCGTAGATAATGTAGAAATGGGGCACCCAAGGGTAGGTGCCTCACAAATTTTGAAAAGTCATCAACACAATGAAAATGGTTATACATGTCTAGATTTTGATCCAGTAATGACCGATAAAAGACATAACATGTATAGCAAGTGGATTACAACACTTCGATATTTATGCGAGTGGAATAACAACATTATTATGTTCATCATCAGTTAAAATACTTCTGTTAGTAGATGGAGAAAATGTTAAAGCACGCGTGCTTCAACTATCTTTAACTTAAATTTCAAGAGATCCATTTGGATTTGGAGGAAATTTATTTCATATTGCATCTTGTTTGAATAGAATGCAAGAATTTACAACAAATAAATCAATGAAATGAACGTATTCAAGAGACTTTTATGGTAAAGAATGATCCAAAATTTACTTTCCATTTCAAATATTTCCATGTTTTTCTTCATCGCTCTCATCTGAACTTGACTCTCCTTCCAGTATACGTGATTCATATGTTCTGATCTAAGAGTTCAATCTGATTTATTAATCAATTGCAAAATTTCTTCTTGTATCAGAATTCTTCTTTTAGACACCTGAAAAGGTTTTTTTATTAAAAATTAGCACAAAATTCCATGTAAAATAGTAAAATGTAACAGAAAATTATTATTATTTAAAAGATAAAATTTTTATATAAACCACACCATACTGACTCCCACCGGAAAATCCAGATTTTTTTCGGTGGAGGGAAGAGATGGATGAAGATATATCTGTGTAAAGAATGAATATTCCATATCCCTTATCAAATGTGGGAAAAAGAAAATTGATTGCAGAAAAGACCCAGAGAAAGAAAAAAGGGACTCCTCTATGGCAACCCCAAAGGAAATATTGTTTTAATTATATAACAATATATTTCGTTTTTATTTAACCCTTATATAAACATTATTGAAACAGTAAAGAAATCGCAAGAAATTACCTTTATAGCTGCAGTGACTCAAATACCGCCCAACCCGCACGATCGTACGGGTAACAAAAACCCATTTCTTACAAGCAACATTAATAAAGTATAATTAGTATTTTTTTATTTTACAATTATTCAAACATTAATACAAAATTTGTATCCAAGCAATTACAAATATATTGATAATTACCTTTTACGACAGATAAAAAGAAGACTTGTTTTTGTTGTATTTGAAAATAAAGCTAGATTTGCCAGCTGAAGTAAAACATGGACCACAACCATTGTCTGTTGATAAAATGTAATACTTTACACTTTCTGCAAACCCGCTCATTCGTAAGATTCGAGATTTTCTTACGTACGACTGTTCCAGAAGCAAAAACGTATAAGAATATCTATCCCGCACGATCGTGCGGGTTGGGTCTTAAAGAGTTATGTATCGATCCAAGGAAAGCACAAATAAATAAAAAATAAACTCAAATGTTTGCATTATAAATAAAGAGCTCATGACATAAGAAATACCATAAACGTAATTTGCTGTTTAATTTCATCGAATCCATTGTCAACAATTCTAGGTTTAAGGTATCCAACTACTTGCGACAGCTTAAAAAATGGAGATATAGGGGTTTTTATTTGTGGGTTTTAGATTTATTTAGTACATTTAAAAATATGCTACAATTAGGAAGAAAAAAGAAATTTTTATTACTAAAAAGGGAAAAATGGGTAAAAATTTACGAAAAATGACATAATGGGCCCATTCTGTACAAAAAGTTAAAAGTTTTCATTTTCAATTTTGATGTGCTGCTTTGCTATTTATTTTTGAAATGACCTTCAAGATAAGAGATATTTTAATTTTGATAAAATCTAGAGCCTTTTTCTTACTTATTATGTGAAATTGCTTAAAAAAACAATGATTATATTCTTATAAAGGACTGAAAACTTTGTAATAAAACAGTGATTGATACATTTGAAGGTTAAATTACTTCTACTATTATACCGAACATACACAAGAAAGCTTCATGTGATTGTTTTCAAAACTTTTGAGCAATAGCGATCCCCATTTAGCATTTTCAAAAAAAAGTTGAGCAAAAGGCACTTTAATGTATGAGATATGGCTTAAAGTAGTGTGGCATCTGCTTTTACTAAAACACTTGTAGCCTTTGTTCTAATGAATAGAAAAGAATAAACTTGGTATTTTTATAAAGCTAATAAGATGACCTGTAAAACAAATTCATAAGCAAATTGTCAATTTTTGACAAATTTCACGATATTAGCGGAGTCGGATATCTTAAACACCCCACACGATAACTACCCAACAAGATGAAAGAACGAGATGATAATAACTCCTTTGGCATTTATAAACATTTAATGAGAGTCACTCGTTTCGTGTATCAAGATCTATGAATGGGGTTAATTGAATATGTGGTTCGGATTAGTGGTTGGCAAAAATGCCATTTTCATCTCATGGGCCATTTGTGTACTGGACGGGATCAATAAAATTACCTTATTTAATCGAATCTAAGCCGCACCCGGAATTCTCAAAATGCTTTTGTGAAAAAATGTCAACGATTCTAAGCCCACCCCCCTTCTCTACACGTTTCTGCGAAAATATAAAAAAAAACTATATAAAAGATTCATCAATATCCAATACTTAAAAAACTATTTGAAAAAAGTTTAGTAAGAGAAATAATAAGTGTTGAAAATTTATTTATTTTACCAGATGTAAAAACTTTCAAATACGTGCATAAATTACTCTAACCATCAGTATCATGTTTTGAAAAGGATTCAAGACTCCCATTTTATCAGGTGACTTCGGAATAAGTGACGGTGTCAGCTATTTTCCAACACGGTGTCGCTTTCCGTACCAACCAAGGCATTTTTTAAACATTTTTTTAAAAAAAAGAATGTGTTATAGAATAATGTAAAATAATGATTATAGACTTTTGAACATTTACAAGCAAAACTAATATGATTTTTTTTACCCCATAGACGTATATTTTTTTCCTCTCTGCCAAATAATTAGTGGCCGCTGCTCTGTGTTCCTGTTTTTCTCTTCACAAAAAATTTCCTCCCTTTTCATACTTGCGTTGTAGTGAACTCGTCTTGATATTATTACCGATATTTTTCATGGTTAGAGTACACAAAAGTTTTCCTAAATACAAGCAGGCATAGATGTTTAGGGTAGACTCTCTGAATACTGGAGATAAAACAAGTAATGGTATAAATAATGGATATAAGTGGCTAGAATGGACATTTAAATTTTTGATTTTGAAAGGTGCAGAAACTCAATTTAAACCATCCAACAAATGTTTTGAGAGTTCGATTTTAAGACGCACCTCATTTTCTGTAGCATTAAGACTGGGGAAAAAATGCTGCCTAGATTTGGGTAAATACGTTAAATTCGAATGTTTTCTGATCTAATTAATCCAGCGTGGTCGTGGTGGCGTAGTGATTAATGTAACGGACTCGAGGCCAGCGAGTCATGATTTTGAGCCTAGTACCACTAAGTTAAATTTCTCGAGGCTTAAACGTCCTCCCATTTGTGTGGTGAGGAAGTTAGGACAAGGAGGTCAACTGGTGTAATATCCTCGTCACTTGACCATGATTCAAAATTACAAATTCCGTCGCTAAAAGCCCTCGAGTAGCTGACCGGTGCGACATTGATATTTCCTCACTCATTCACTTAAGGATGCAGATAATGAAGGATCTGAAACCTTCTCAACGATATCATGCAGGACTTGACGCCCTTCAATTTGGATCAAATTTTTTATAAATTGATTTATTCTGTTTAGTTAATATGATGAACATTAGGAAACAGTACACGACTGACTGGATTTATACTTTTAGTCATGGAAAGTTTGTAAGCGATGTTAGTGTCTGTGAAGAGACTTATTTTTTTGCTCTCAAATCCTCAATATAACAAAATCTAACATCCCATTTCATTTAAAACCATGTGGTTTTTGTTGAAAGCATGGTCATGATGGTCATGTACTCGTGGCGGCGTACCATGAGTTCGTAATAGGAGTACCACTGATAACCAAGCTCATGTGCATTGAAATCTGTCAGAGCTGAAACCTCTGCCACTGGATTAGCGATGGGAAGTGGTGCCGGCTCAGGTGTTGTCCTCGCCGTGAGTGCGTGTCCAAATAAATACACCGCGAAAAGCCTACTGTAGCTTTTAAGGGCGATACCTTCAAAATCAAAAAGAAATAAAGATTATATAATTTCTATATTAAAGTAATACACATTTAAATTTTATTTATTACTTTTACGCACATACCATTAAAAAACTCACTTTTCGAGGCTAGCTGAAGAGAAAAGTATGACACGTCATTTAATTCATTTAAAAAGTTCTAACATAAATTTCTATTTTTAGGTTTAGTTTTCAAAAAAGAAAGCAAAAGTTCTGATTTTAGTACTACGTGAAATGAAACAAATTAGTATGAAAAAATAACTATAAACCGCTGTTCATGTTAAGTGATATAAACGCTGCCATTTAGCTTCTCCGCTTTATGTTAAGTATTTACCAGATAGAACAAGAGGTAAAACTTTCCTTTTAAAATTAGCAACATGACCCTTACTCGAAATGATATGTTGAATCAACTTACGTGGATATTCTTTCCGTTGAAACTACGCATATTTGTGAAATATGTCATAAGACTTTTCCTCAAAGATTGACTTAGAGAGGAACATCCTAGCGCCTTCATATCAAGAAAAGCTCAAACTTGCGAAATTTTGCAATAAGACTTTTCTCTCGAGCTCATGTTTACAGAGAACATTTCCAGCATTGTACCAAGGAAAAGCCTCACATTTGTGAAATATGCAGCAAAGCCTTCTCCCAAAGTAGTACTTTAAAAAACATTTACTTATTCATACCAAGGAAAAGCCTCATGTTTGTGAAATCTGCAACAAAGCTTTTCCCAAATTGGTACTTTAAAAAGAACATTTTAAGTATTCATACCAAAGGAAAAGCCTCACATTTGTGAAATATGCAGCTCTTGCTTTCTCCCAAAGTGAGTACTTTAAAAAACCCATTTGCTATTCATACCAAGGGAAAAGCCTCATGTTTGTGAAATCATGCAACAAAGCTTTCCCCAAAGGTAGTACTTTTAAAAAATTTTATTTGCGTATTCATACCAAGGAAAAGCCTCACAGCTGTGAAATATGCAATAAAGCTTTCGCTAGCAATAGTACTTTAAGAAAACATTTATTTATTCATACCAAGGAAAAGACTCATGTTTGTGAAATCTGCAGCAAGCCTTTCTCTCTAAGTTACAATTTAAGAGCACATATGCGTATTCATACCAAGGAAAAGCCTCACAGCTGTGAAATATGCGATAAAGCTTTCCCTCGCAGTAGTACTTTAAAAAAACATTTACTTATTCATACAAAGGAAAAGCCTCATGTTTGTGAAATATGTAACAAGCCTTTCACGCGAAGTGACAATTTAAGAACTCATTTGCGTATTCATACCAAGGAAAAGCCTCACAGTTGTGAAATATGCAACAAAGCTTTCGCCTATATTTTAAAGCTTATTCAGCGTATTCATACCAAATAAAAACCTCGTATTTGTGAAGTTTACAATAAAACCTTCTCTCACAGTGTTGGTTTGAAAAAAAAAAACATTTGACTCTTCATGTCAATTGCAAAGCTTAATTTTACGATATTTTCATCTAATTATTGTTAAAGACAGATATTTATTAAAAATGTGTACTCTCTGTTTAAAGTCGAGAATGTTTATATTTTTAAAATGATCAGTGTCTCTGTAAATCATGAGTTTCATATTTAGAAGTGAAAGCAGGTATTCTGCGGAAAAGTTAAAAGTGATTATTATTTTTGATCACTTACTCTATGACAGAATTTTTGTCCATGGACTTAAAATGCTAGAACATTAGATTGATACTTTTCATGAGATTTTTTACTTATTATTGTATTATCATGTATGACCTAACTCCTTTAGGACATGAATGGCAATATTTTTGACAACTCGAAATTTTTGGCATTGCTTGCCTAGGAAAGGAACACTTCTTGTAAATTTTTTAAATTGATCACTTTAGTCGCACTTCCATTTAATCCCTGGATTTTAGTGCAACACATGAAATATTTATTGTATTTTATACAGTAAAATTACTTTCATTGACACATGGGGGTAAATGGCGCATTTGGGTTAGGTGAATTTCATTCTAATGGCACAAGTTTTATTCAGAACGACAAATTTAAAATATTTCACAGAACTCTGATTTTAAATTTAGTTTTCACCAAATTCCTTGAGTGTTTGATGGAAGGAAATATAAACTTTGCTAGATCTTATGTTTATATTTGAATTGTTATATATTGTAAAAATAGTAAGTTTTCTTCCTTTCTGGCATAATCAACTTATAATATAAAAGAGTAATATATACGTCTATATATATATATATATATATATATATAAAGATATTTTCTGATGCGTCAATATAAATACGAAATTTTTTCATCTTTTAAACAATCTATTTTAAATTTGACTACTTGGTTTTCGTGGTTATTTGTGGGTACTATGGTAAAACTTATACAAATTTTTATTCAAAAACACCGTAAATTTATTTGAAATTTTCTCTGATAATTATATCTGGGTTTTTCCATTTTGAAAAACTTTTTCAGAAAATGTAATGTTAAAAGGCCATGAACATTTTTGAGGTATAATTCTTGATTCAGACAATTTTAAAAATAAAAATGGAAAAAAAAAACATGTTGATATACTATATCTTTACACTTAACTTTTAAATAAGAGCGATAGTTCATTATTATAATTAGGAAATTTTCAAATACTGTCTTCGAGAAATATCTTAGAACTTTTTCTTTTCAAGGCATTTGTTTTAAGTAGAAATTTAGATTTAGGTAATGGATGCATTATTTTTTAGGTGAACTAGAACATACCATTCCATTTCTTTTTCTTTTATGGAATGAAGTAGGAAAATAAGGCATTATGAGATATTCTATAAATACTATTTATCACTAAATTTCCTAAAAATGGAAGCTTAGCATTATAAAAATTTAATTTATATTAATTTTCTTACTTGCCCACATAATAAACGTTTTTAATGAAATTAAAAATTAATTTATCTATATTTATAAATATGCTTTGAGATATTAAAAGATTCAAAAAATGAATTTTTATTTTTATTGGCAAATTTTATTCGGCAATTTCTTTCGAACCCAAGATTTGCTTGGGTAATTTTACCTAGATCGTCAATAGAGACTACGATTAACTGTTGTATTTTTAATAATAACATTTTATTTAATATTTTTCCCAATGCTTTGAAAAACGCACAATTTATGATATTTATGTAATAGAGAAAAACATAATTGTCTGTATATTCACAGAAAAATTTGTTTATAAGCACCTTTAATATCTGCTTTATATTGAAAATTTTCATCTCTGAGAATTATTTAAAGTTAATTTTACATCTTATATAATTTAATAAAATCTTTTTTCCTAGCTCAGAATTTTTTTATTTTATTGGAAATTTATTTATTTGAATATAAAATGCTCACAAAATAAGAAAAAATGTTCTGGCTAGAACTTTCTGATATACTATTCTTGTTTCCTTTTTACCTCATTTAAAACATAGAAATCATTTATATTATGATGTTCTTATAAACTGTGTATTATAAACTGTATAAGATCGAGCAACTAAATAGAGCCTTTGAGTGTGTGTGTTTCTAAAATGTATTTTAAACTTTTTTTCCCGAGAAAACTAGTGATTTGGTATATTTAAAATATAGTATGTTCTCTATATAACGAAGTCATCAAATCCCGTAAAAAAGTTCGCTACACTGAAAATTCGTTACATAAATGTTCATCTTTTAATATACTTTATATACCACATAAAACATATTTTAAAATCATAAACACTATATATTATAAATAAATTATTATTCATACCTTTTTTAAAATTAATATATGTTTATTTTATATATTTTACTCATGAAAAAAGAAAGAAAGAAACTGCAATTGAAACAAGAAAAAAGTGTTTAATAACATTAGTATTATTTGTTTATTTCTTTATTAATACCTTCCTTGGACCAATAGTTGTTACGAGATCTGTCACCAACAGCCCTCGGGGACTTCATAGTAAATTAAATAAAATCAAACACAGATCACTGCTTTTGCTGTAAGATTAAAAGGAATTAAGCCAAATTTCCGTCTTAACCGGTAGTGGTTACTTAACGCCACTGCCTGGGTTCGATTCCCGTAGAGGCATGAATGTTTGGAAGTGTATGAGTACCCTGTAAAACATGCTTGCACTCCTAAATACACAAAAAGAGCCGCATGTCTCTCGTGATGTTGGTTGAAGGGGAAAGAGAGGTAGAGTGCTGACCACCAACAGGGTGCTCTCTTCAAAGTAAGGTGGAATCAGGGCAAAACTTGTACCAAATCACCTGCATTGTGCTCAAGGCTACGCCCTAACGACAGGAATTACAATATTATCCTTTGCTGATGAATTTCGTGGGCCTTGATCTAAACGTTTCTGTTTGGTCAGGTGGAATAAAATAACAACAAAATTTCGCAGTTCAAAATTCTTTACGTTGAAGCGATGTGGACGCATTTGGAAGTGGAGTGTAGCTCTTGTGTCGTTTTCTTCACTAGACTAGGGCTCAAATTTGGTGGGTCCGTCACAATTGCGTGCAGAAAGCATTTAATTAAGTAAGTATAATAAAAAATCAGCTTAAATGAACAATTTAAATCCGTTTTATTCAAGTGGAAAGTATCAAAAGAATAAACATTTCGTTCTCACAACAAGAGCAATAGGGAAATATTTTAATGGAGTATTTATGCGACTTTTCAATAAAGGAATTTTACTGAGGGAGTTGCTTTTTTCTTTGAAGGATTCTTTTTCACCCGTTCAACCTTTTTATATGCATTATGAAAAAAATATTACGCATCAAGAGAGAGAAATTCGGCTAAGTGTGCTAACGAACGAAATACGGATATTGTGGCACAGCATTTACATAAATCAGCAAGCTAAACTCAAACAGATACACGCTTATGCATTCGGCGTGCAAGATTTGTATCCCTGTTTGAAAGCAGTATTTTTTACCTTTTGTTCAAGTTTTTTCTAGAAATTCGACAAAATATGCAAAAATTTTTTTGAACTCCAAGGTTTTAATGTCATATATTGAGCCCCTTCCCCACCAAAAAAAAAGACTCTTTCATTGAATGCATAAACAATTTCGTAATCAATACTGTTACATTAATTTTTTACAAATTCTTTTAACGGGAATTTTATTACCTTATTACACACAACTTATAAAAACGTTTGAGAATAATTTATCACAGAACGTAGAAACTATGAATTATTATAACATGTAAAAACAGCTCTCTTTCTTTTTCTATCAAAAAAATATATGAAGAAAAGAATTTTTTGATCCTCTCTTTTTTTTTTGAAACATTAAATAAAATAATTCCAGTGCTGAGGCTTTCAATTAGAATATGGGATCATTTAAACAATAACAAAAAGGGAGACAAAACGATAAATCTTTGCTTTTAAAATTACACCAGTATTAAACATAATTTAATAAACGTAGCATTTAGATATGACCCAAACATGGTATGTGTAATTAGACGTTTCATTAAATGAGTATTAGAAAAGAATCTATAAATGAGAAAAATTCAGAACTTTTAAAAAATTATTTTTAAATATATGTAAAAATGCAAATTTGTGTGATCATACATATTTGAGCATTTATTTCTTAATTTTAGTATTTTCCCATCAATTGAAGTAATTTGAAAAAAAGTTGAAATCCATACTAAAATTCAAAATTACTCGCTTGATTTGTGCTACTCCCTCTATTAAAATTTCGAAAACGAATAAAACATCAATGCAAGAAAAACAAAGATTCTTAAAATACCCTGATTAATTAAGAAAGAGTATGATTCTATTTTTCTTTTTGAGAAATATGTAAAAACATAAAATTTATGTGAAAGGATGCAATAAATTATTCAAGTTTGTAGTAAAATAATAAATTTGTGAAATAGCAGATGCGATATCACTTTTTTTTAAATATCTCACTGAAAAAAAAAGAAGTTTCATCTATGAGTATAATCTTTTCGGAAAAAAGACGGTTTTTCAACAAATTATCATGCTTTATTTACTGAACAGCGAATTTAAAAAGTATTTTGCTTTCAGATTAGGACGAACTGAACAATGCTAGCATATCGTGGCTCCTCTTTGAAATTTTTTTTTTTGAAGATATTTGATTCGAAAGGGTTTGTGTGATTTCAAGAGTGTTTGTCGAGAACCTTGGGTTTACAATTCGCGGACCATCGCGAAGAAGGTTGCGGCTTCTCAGTCTGTGTGAATTATCTTCCCTGTGTGGATTATTAAAAAAATTATGTTTGCTAATTTTTTTCTTTATAATTATTTAGTGAAAAAATTGCTGGTATGTGCACGTACATTGATATATTTGACTGGCTTAAATTTGCTACTATGGTGAATACAATTGAAGAGATAAATGGGTTTTTTGCAATGAAAGAAAAACTATCAAAGTAAATAAAAGCAAACGAGGCCAAAATATCATCCGATATTAAACCAATGTAAGGGTAAACAAAAATGGGCACAACCTGATTACTAAATAAGGGGACTGATAACTTGTCCTGAAGAGCAGCTGATCGACACCCTGTAAGTTTGAGAAAAACATGTCTAACAGGGTGTATGACTGCCTCTAACAGCTACACAACTCTGGCATCGGTGTTTTATACAGTTTACCAGGGTCCTCATCAATTTCTGTCTTAAAAACCCCAATTGCAAAAGGTATTTTAAAAGTCATCGACGGTCGTTTGCTGGTTTTCCCCAGCGGAAAGAGTGTCAAGAATTTACGCCCCAGGGGATCGATCGGGGACACGATCCACTCATATTTTTGAATATCCAAGGCAAATATCTAAATGCTCAAAAACCTTTTTTAAAATCGAAGTTCTGCATAATTTAAAAAAAAATAAAAATTTAAGTTGCGTTTTTTAATTAATTATTTTTTAAATTTCCAAGGCAATGAATATAAACATCCCTTTTTAAATTTAAACAACTTTTTTTTTACTCTAAATGTTAAATTTTTTGAAAAGGGGTAATGATCCCCCTTTTGAAACAGGATGTAGTAACGGAAAAAATTAAACAATTTTTTTTTTTACTTTCAGAACAATAAAAAATGTTAATATTAAAACGGTTTTTTTGAACTTCATTTGTAAAAAGTTCGATTAAGGAACTAAAAGGAATGTACACAGTCGACTTTCAAAAATTGAAGTTGAAGGACGAATGAAAAAATTTAATGAAAAAAGGGAAAAACACTCAAAGTCAATATGAAATCAAAGTCAAAGTAGAAAAATTTTTTAGTAAAAAAAAATTTTTCCCAAAATTTTAATTTTAAAAAATGTAAAAAAAACAAGTACATTTTATGAAATTATTTTAAAGTACCTTTTTAAAAAAACATATTATACATTTAAATTTAAGAATTAAAAGTCCCCTAATATTAAAGGAATACATTAAGGATCCGAAGTCCAGAACCGTGATTTTTTAAAAAACTCATTGGATAAAGGGATGATATTTAAGTCACTAGATTAGAATAAAGTATAAAATTTTTTGGACATTTTGAAAAAAAATTATTTAAAAACAATACTGAAAAAAATTTAAAATTTGAATAATCTTTTTCAAAAAGTTTTTTTGTGAAAAAAGCTTCTATTATACAATTTTTCCTTTTTATAGCTCAGACCTTTTTACAGAGGTCAACTAGAATTTTAAAAACACAGCAGAGTTACCACCAATTTAAATAATTATTGGGTTTTTTTTAAAATTGTTCCTGTGTTGTCGTAAAATATGGGT
>BMAV01022130.1:0-10033 GCA_019973955.1 Trichonephila inaurata madagascariensis | reverse complement strand
TAACCCCTATGCAATGATTTGAATTTTGTAAATAACTAATTTTTTTGTTCACTTGTTTATATTTCTTAAATTATGTTTTTCCCTTTTCTTCTTTATATATAAACCTGGTATTTGAATAATTTCATAGCTTGTATTTTTACTCTTGAGAACGAAGCCCGCACTCGTATAACTCTCCTGATGTTCAAAATAAATAAATGATGTGGTTGATATAATGAATCTTTGTTTTTCTCCCTCAACTAGAATACTACAAATAAAGCCCTTCTTCACTTCAATACTTTAGTTTTAATGCCACGACTGTAATTTAAATACTTTTTCAGCATATATCTATATTCATATACACTGGTGTGCAAAACTTAAGCAACAGATGGGTTTATTGCCATAACTTCACAAAAAATCATCTGAGAGACATGAAATTCTGAAATGAGGGAGAGTATTACTAAAGGATGACGAAAGCATCGGCGCTGAAAACGGAATACAACGCATACGGTATGGAATAAAACAAAAACAAGCTTTATTAAACCCATAGTATCGTGACTCATGATTTTACCCAACAAGAAGAACAACAAGCAGATTTTCCCTTTAATATGGTATATCCCCCCCCCCTTACTACAGTGATTGTTTTTGAAAAGCCGCATACTCAGAACCAGCTGGTCAACATTTTTTTGGGGTGGAGCGCCCATTCTTCAATCAACATCTGTTTGAGCTGTTGGTTGTACCCGGATGATGTGGGGGTGTGGTAATACTTTCCCCCCAAAGCATCCCACATGTTCGATGGGATTTAAATCGGGGACGCTGGCCAATCCATTGGGTGATATTTACTTTACAGCAGCTCCCTCAACAGCAAGAGGGGTTTGGGGGTGCTTATCACCCAAAAAGAGGTTGGGCCAATGGCCCCCGGAAAAAATCAGAGGGGGAAGAAGTACCCCCCTCACAATAGCGACCCCCGGGTTACAGACCCTCTTTCGAAAATGGGAAGCTCAGTTCCGCCGCAGCATAATGCCAACCGAAAAAGAACTCCCGGACCACCGCGATGTTCTTTTCCCTTTTTGTTACTGGGATAAAACCCGGGGCCCGATTTTTCCAAATCAAAACCGTTGAGAATCGCTTCTGGTACGAATCCTCATCCGTAAAGAGGACACGCTCCATTGATAGTTGTCCAGTTTTTTTTGCTCTCTTCCCACTGAAAGGTGGCCGGTGGCCATCTTTTTAAAAGGGAGGCAGCGTTCAGGACGGCGGTGAACAGGCCCCCCTTTGTGAAGGCGTCTGGGCCCCAGTAAACCCTAAAGTCGACCTGTTGCTTACAGTTTGAGCAATGGCGTTTGCTGACTGCTGTCGCTTTTCGCTTGGGTGATATATCGGTCATCCCGTTGTCGTTCCGGGGGAAAACCCCCTTTTTTAACAGCTGTACCTTTTTTTTAACGCTTTCCAAGCGCGCGAAATGACACTTTGTTGATTCCGAACTCTGCAGCACACGGTGACGTACCCCCCCCCCCCAAGTTTTTTCCCTCATTCTTCCCCGTTGAAGTCATCGAGATGATTTCTTCTAGCCGCGCCATTTCACGAACTGACTCACTTTCGCTTGCAGAAGTATGGTGAAATTTGCGTCTCCATCTTTAATTTCACGATTTCTACTGGCAGAGCAGCGCGCTGGAAGCATCACGCGCGTTTGCGTACGCTGCCGCATGCTTCTGACGTTTTGATTTCACGATGTTTACCATACGCATGACGTTTCTACTGACTTACGTGTTCCCTCTACTGATCTCCAGACCTCCTTTTCTGCAATTTCATGGCTATCTGCTAGAATTTTACATTGTTGGCAAGTTTTGCACACCAGTGGCGGGATTGATAATTGGCAGCATATATGAAATAAGCTTCACTCCAACACCGTTCAACCGATCGCACTGTGAAAATTAGCATACGGTATATGTAGCCATTTTTGTGGAGAAGGCTTTAATACTTCCTTTTTGTTGCAGCTCTCTACCATGGGGCGCTACTGCATATCAACTTCTGCAGGACTAATCATCAAGTTGCCAACATGGTAGCAAAAGATGTTTCAACTTGAAACTCTATAGCAACATTTCGCTATGCTTTTCTTTGAATCTATTCATTCTAGTTTAGGAACGGGGATGCTTGCAGATCGAATATTATTCACTTATAAATTACATCTATGAAAATAATATTAAAAGTATTACACAGGTCAGATATAAATTATATATATATATATATATATTTACTGTGTTACTTTAGCTGAAGCAGAATATCAGCTTAGGATTACATCCGGCTACGTTCAGAACCAACTGATTTTACAAATTGTAAATGGATGATATTATTTATGATATTTGGTGTCACTTGAATTGGTACATGTATAAAATTGTTTTATGGACATTATGACAAAAAGTATTTAAATACAATATTTTGGCAAAAACTGATCTTAGAATAGCCTTTTAAAATGTTCTCCTTTTGTAAAAATACTTCTATATACATTAATATTTTGCCTGTATTCAGCTCAGACCTCTGTACAGAGGTTCAACTAGGAAATATTTGAGGAAAGTACTGCTAAATTACTTGTTTATTCATGTTTTACGAAAACAGAAGGGAGAAATTTTAAGAAAATACGCCGATAATTATTTCAAAATGGTTGTAACTCTGAAAATAATGTACAATTTTCTAAAAATCCATGGTTTGAGGAGCCTGTACGAGTCCCAGGCTATGAAGCATGAAAATATAAATACAATAGAAGCATTTTTACAAAAGGAGAATGTTTAGTTGGTCATTCTAAGTTAATTTACTTAAAAGGCTACTTTAAACCATTTGTTTTGTCATAATATTCTTAAAAACAATTTTATACATATATTCATCTGGTAAACCTAAATATCAGAAAATTATACTTTTTACATGGTTCCGAACTTAGTCCGGATATGAAGTGTTTAAAATCTGTTTATGCGAAGGTACTGGGTATAAGTAAAAGAATCACACTTATCAGCTAACTGGTCAACACACTTAAAATTTAACAAAAATGGTTGTTTTGTTCAGCTAAAATATGCAAACAATTTTTTTTTTTTTGCTTAATTTTCAGTTCACGTAATATGAACTCATTAATAATTTATTTATCCTTCAATTTGTATTGTTTAATTTTTCAATTCACACGTGCGAAAAATGGGTATACCAGCTAGTATTATATACACATTAAGAATTCATCATACTCACCGCTAGTGTCATCTCATCCCTAATATAAATATATTCTATTTGCATTTAAGAAGTTGTTAATGGATTATGCTGTGCATAAACAGTTAAATAATTTCAAATAGATTTTTGAAAAGATAAATAAAAACTGCTTAGAAATATATTCTAAAATACAAATATTCACCTGTCACATAATTTTGGAAACTGAAATCACTGTTCATATAAAGGCTTGAGTGGTTTGTATCTATACTTTTCATAACTAGTATGACACTAAAAGATATTGGGAAGTATATGTTTGATGTCTGTGGCACTTTTTTTATTTGCTGTGTCATTAAAAGCTGGAAATACAGGCTTGCTTAGCCGATTCCCAATGCTATCACTAATTCAGCATATCCCGTAATACTGAGGCGAGCGACTAACTTTCCTCTGAATACTACATGGCAAATTACGAATCCTTGATGCATTATGTAACGAAATTTCTATTTGGGGAATAGGAAACATTGTTTAATATTTTTAAGTGAGATATTTAAATATTATTTGTATCATATTATTGATTTTTGTAATCTAGTCGAAAAAAATCTTAATGTGATCATCAAAACTCTACTTAAAATTAATTAGGTAAAAATTTCAATAACCTCTTGTATATTTTGAAATATTTTATTTTGCAAGGATTTCTGGATAGCTGACTCAACGGTCGTATATTTTTGCTGCATTCAAACTTACTTTATTTTAACACCCAAAATGCAAAAAGTTTATTATCTTTATCAGGGAATCTATGGTATATTGCATTTCATTATTCAAAAACCAGCTAATTAACAGAAGGTGGGGTGCAAGGCAGTAGGAATGTTTTTGTAATAACTTTGGATTCAATTTGCATTGCATGGAAGCTAGGAAGTAGAGGTCAAGAATATAGATTTAGTTTTATTATATAATATACATTCATTTTGTATATTTCATAGATATTTATTTAACATAAAAATAAATGTGAAGTGTAACTAATAAAAAGTCAATTTGTGTATATGTGAGTAAAACACTAAAATATGTTAACAAAAGGAATGGAAAGGAGCCAAACAGCTATAAATATAAGTATTCCTTTTCGAGTATATTTACATTACAATAATAAATATTTTTAATGCTGACCTTATCTGAACATATCGCTCTATTTGATATACGCCATATCAGGGTATACGGTTTTGTCTTCCGATTTGATACGATTCGAAAAATTTAAGTTTTTAACTTAGAATCACTCACGCGAAGGTGCATTCTGCTTTAAGCAACAAGAAAATCTTCCGGGATCCTAAACTCAGAATGCACACGCCGCCACGATTTGGCAGCTGGCTGCATTTTAGGTCATTGGAAGCGCTAGTCCATGATGCAATCCTCTTTTCTCAGGTAATGATTGGAGATAAAGCTGACCCAGCTTCAAAGTTATCTGGGGCTGAGAACTCCTTGCAGAAGTTGGTCATTTGTACTTCACGAAGTCTGCTCTGAATGTGTTTGGAAAAGTAGTACAAACCCATTTCACTTTCTACTAACATTATCCATTAATTCTGAAATACAAACATTTCATTACCTGTATACTTGACACTGGTTTATGAAAAATATAAATGATGTGTTTAAAATGAAAATATTGTATGTTTAGTTTAAATTAATGTTAGTTTCACTTGTACTTGCTCAAAACGTAATAATTTATTTGTATAATACAAAACATCTTACTTTATAAATATATAATATAATGACTTAATTTTATTTTCATAATTAAATACACGTATTCAAAGTTTGATTATTCTCTACACTTACAGTATTTGATGGTAGCTAAAACAGGCGCAGTGACCGCGGGTTAAACTGAATTTCTTTTAGGCAGTAAAATATTTTTCATATAAAGAGATTTATTCATGTAGTTATATATTGAATAAAAGCCGGAATTTAGCGTATATTAAATTTACTTTAAGCAATTAAATCTCTTTAGAGTTGAAATCCAATAATTTGAGGTTTTGGGTTAAAAAACATAAGTTTGGAAAAGTAGTAGTAATTCTTAAGACTATATATTAAAGACAGAGTGATAAATTTTAACTATAAAGATTAATTGGATTCTTTTCTAAAAGTTATTCATGTTCTCTTTGACTTTAGTAAAATATAATTCCATTTATATAATATTGAATGCCTGCATTTCTATTTCGTGGAAATAGCTCAGGCTAACATTTTACCAAAAAGGAAAATAACTCTTAGAAAACACATATACTAATTTGAACATATTTAACAATTTGAAATGCATTACTTTTAAGATAGAGTTTCGGTTTAAAAGCAGTTTTTTGCATTATATAAATTTTCTGTTAATATTTTTCATGTGTTAACTTTCAGACTTCACATATTTTGCGCTCTGCATATTCGTATTCAAATTCCAGACTAAAAAAAATCTGTTAGTGTTCTTCAGACACTTTTTGTATGTTAATCAGAATTTGAAAGCACATACTAAGGTTTCATTGCTTTGCTGACGGTGATGCGAGGAGACTTTATAGATATATGAACTCAATTAAAGTAATAAAGCATAACTTATGATTAATTTCTTCCTCTCCACCCTTACTTATTCTAGTATTTTTATTTTTTTTTTGAAAGGGAAATTTTTAAAAGACTAAGTTGAGCATGAAAAACACATTCACTAGAGCGTAGAAAAATAAATTTAATTGAAGAAATGGTAAAATTAGCAGAGATAATTTTTTTCCATACATTTTTAGTGACATGTTTTGCTTTTAGTTCCGCCTTAGACATATAGGAAATTAGAAGTCTTTCTTCTAACTAAAGTAAATGTATTTTTAGGAATAAAGTTAGAAAAAATAATATTTTTTGTTGCTTTAATTATGTATTTTACTATGAAAGTACTTTTTTTTTCTCTGAAAAGGATATTATTTCAAATGATTTATTTAGAATATTAAAGAAGAAAACGATTGGTTTATTTCAAATGTACATTATATGTATGTTATTATTTTAAAAGATATTTGCACGTATAGAACATAAAAGCTTGTGAAAACACATAAAAACGAATAATACAATAAGGAAAATATCTTTTGAGTTGAAATTAGTTGTGTTTTTACTTTCTCTTTAGTATGATGCCGAATTATTTATAATGGAATCTTTTAAATCTATGATAGAAAATCTTAAACATTCGTCTTTACGAAACCAATATACAAGAATTTACTTCAGAAATATCAGAGTGATAACTTTGCATTTTTATTTAATAAGGCCTTATAAATATTAAGAAATACAAACTACAATTATATTAAATAATTATTTAAGGGAAGTCTCAAATTTATATTCCTTTAGGAGATTAAATGATAGTTAGTAAAGAAAACAGTTAGTAAACATTTCATTTTTGTACGACTACCATAATCTATAGTAATAAAACCAAGAGTTTGTGTGTTTGTGTGTTTCAGCCTGTTCCGGCCTAACTAAGCAACCCAGAAATCTGAAACTTGTCACGTAGAAGCTGTAGGTCATTATCCTGAACACCTCGAAGAGCCCTTTTCGAAATTTGCTTTAGATTTTTTTTAAATTAAATTTTTAAGCGAGTTTTCAGCAAAATGGAGATATGACATCATCAGATGTGTGAAGTCAACTTTATGAAAATTAATGTTTAGAGCAGTTTTTAGGGGTTATTTTTGCATATTTTGTTGAAAATGTATTTCTTTATGGTTTTATTCGTTTTTTTAAAAATTTTTTGGTAGAAAACATTTGTTTTCGAAAAAAATTTGTCTTAAAAATGTTCTTTCTAAATTTTTTTTGGGGCAACACAAATGATAACAAAAATTTTCGATGCAAAATTTTATATATGTTCATTTCTATGACATTTTCTTTGGTTGAAAAAAAAAAAGATTTTTGCTTTTCTTTCTTCTTCAGCAAACATTATGTTCTCATCATTATATGAAAACAAATCAAATGCTGATCAATGTTTATCAATTTTTGTCACATGATATCATGCAGCAATTTTGCTTCTCTCTCTCTATCAATCTTCAAATATATAATAAATCTATTTATTCCATTTGTGATCCAAAAGTGTTTGAAAAAAAAGATGCAGCTTGATACAATTTTCTCATATTTCTCTTTGGATTCATTTAAAATTCAGTGTTCATGTGGTTTTACGTCTCAGGCATTACGGTTTAAATTTGCTTCTGATAATATGGTTCGTACTTAATTTTATGAAGATCATACTGTTCATATATGATATATATCTATTTCAATTATCATTATAATTAATTATCATTGTATTTACACATTTGTTTCTTCTTTGCAACAGAATAGCAAATATTTTTTTAATTAAAATATTGCAAAAATGTATTGTTTAAAAAAATAATTTTTTATCAACGAGGTTTATTATTTATTTCATCAGGCGCTATGGTTTTTTTCAACGTAGGTCTCTTTTAGCTTTTGTTTATAACTAATTTAATTTTTTCACTTTTGCATTTCATCTAAATTTTATATTAAATGTAATATAGATGTTACATAGTATTACATCTCTCCATTCCTCAAATAATATTAATTTAATGTTACAGAAAAATTAACTAAATGGTTTATTACAATGGTTTTGGTCACAATGGTTTACAATTGTTTTTTTAAATTTTAGTTTGTACTAATTTAATTTTTTTTCCAGTTGAAAGCTTCTTAATATGTTATTTATGATAATATTTAAACGGTTTATTACATAATTAATTTTCTCTTTTGGTTTATCCATTTCAGGTTATTTCAATCATAGTTCCCAAAGCAGAAACATATTACTGTTATTACTTTTTTGTTATAATTTTTATTTATATTTTCATTCTTTCAATTCTATTTAGCTTTTTAGCATAATACTTTTCTCTATTACATTCAAATATACGTTTTTATGAAATCATTTTTTTCTGTGAAGCCAAATTGCAATGTGAACACTCGTTAAAAAAATTATTTTTTACTTTTGGATACACTGCTGTGCAATGGCACTAGGCTTTTAAAAATATACTATGTTTGCAAAAAAATCTCAATTTTATTTATTTTAAAATTTAACCCGTGTGGAAGAACAGGTATTTCAATTATTACAGATAATTGTTTTTAAAGTGCAGGCTTTTATTTTTTACAACAACTGATACTTTTCTTCATTATTAAAGAATTATTTATTGAAAATCAATGGAATGAAAAACCTTATAAATAAAAGAAAATTCTAAAATATATTTTTAATACACAGTATTTTTTTTCTTTTTGAATGATTTTATAAAATAAATGTAAATAAATTTCCAGATTTTTACCCTTTTATTCAAATATATTTTTAACTAACATTCAAAAACCACGCAATAAAGAAATTAAAAGTCGTTTCAATAAACAACAGAGTGAGATTTTTTTTTTTTCACTTTTTTGAAGAATTTCACTGTCGAAAAAGTTTTATTGACATTTTTCAAGAATTCCTGAATGCAATACTACCGTAAACTTTTTTTTTTAAATACTCAAAATTTAAATCAAACATTTAACAACTTCTTCATAATTGCACGAAACACATTTTTCCTATGTGTTGAACATTTCAAAATGTGCTCACAATTTTAATTCTATATTTGATATAATTGTGGAGTTTTGTAATATTAAAAATTTCTACTTTTCTGTCTTTTTTCAACATACAACTATTTTTAATAAAGATGCATTTCCTCCTGGGCTGAACAATTGCAACGAAAAAATTACAAAGTGGGTGAGTGAATATTAAAGTCGCACTGTTCACACCTGTTGGCGATGGACCTCGAAAATTTGAAACATGGTTAAATGACGAGAGCGATACCTGAGCTGGCACCCACCTCTCCTAACTGCCACACCAGTGGGAGGCCATTTGAGCTCTCGACAAATTCAACGTGCATCACTTCTCTTAAGGGCGGGTCTTCAAAGGTAGCAAAAATTGCCAAGGGACTGTAATAATTGAAATAAGATTATAAAACCATAAACTTAAATTATATGAATATTTAAAGTACATAAATCAAAGAAATTTAACGAAAGAAAAATGTTATAATAAATTATTACTGAAATAAAAACCCATTTTAAAGAATTCATTTATGCAGTACATTTTGTTTAAGAAAAGGAGTTACCATAGCGAAATTTGGAAATTTTAACGTAAAAATTAAGCCCTTAAAAAAAATTAAAACTTTAATAAAACTATTCGCGAACACAAGTTTATTCGAAGCCAAGGACTTGGCGTTGAAAACATTTTTGTTTCACCCATATTGTTTAATAACTTTATGTTGACTTTTTAAGAGGCAACTTTGCTAAATATCTATACATTTTTTTAATACTTATCAGTTGTAAGGACCTCGGGTTTGTTGTCAACTTGGACAGTAATCAACATCTTTGACAATTGTTGCAATAATACGCAAGTACCAAAAATTCTTCTTATGACATTTTGTGGTTCTTGCTTACTATCGCGCAACCTAATTGCGACATTACATGAAATGAAGCACATGGTTGCCAATTTAGCGCGTACAACATATGTGAATTCAGGGTTGCTAACTTGGCGAGTTATTTTGAATGTTGACAATTGTGGTATAAAAGGCAATTACCAACATTTCCTTCAGTTGAAAAATAAAAAGGTTACTGCTTTTCCTGATACTTACGTATTAGAGTCACCGCAGCCTAAGTGGCCCTTTTTTTCCCCAAAGTCTGACTGATATTTTTTCCCTATAAAATATGTAAGAAACTGTTGCTTTGATATCGTGATGCAAATTTTGCTGAGGTGACGCATACTTAAGAACTTTTTTCCTTTATTGGCAAATTCCCTGAAATTGACAGTTCAAAATAATTGGGATTAACAGATTACCAATATTGTGTGATATTTTTTTTAAATTAAAAT
>BMAV01022129.1:909390-926887 GCA_019973955.1 Trichonephila inaurata madagascariensis | reverse complement strand
ACTGTGGGCGTGGCGTAACGTACACTCCCCCGCAACCGCACCATTGTGGGGGGCCCAAAGCTTGACTGACGCCAAGTAGGTATTTTTGCTTGGGACCCAAAACCTGATTTGGCAGGGGTGACCCAGTATTCTTCGTTACGCCACTGACAGTAGGACACTACTACCACGGTAAAAGTTTAATTAACTCGTCACAATGCTCTATTTGCGAGCATTAATAGTGAGAAAATAGTTTTTGAGTGGAAAGCAGGCTGTGGAGTATAGTGGCGTACACAGACCTCTCTCATGGGTACAGTATAAAAAACACGTTAATTTTACAGTATAAAAAATACGTTAACTTTACTGTATAAAAACACGTAGACAAAACCACCGAGAATAATCTCTCTATGGTAAAAATTAATAATTTGTTGCTCTATGGAGAACAGGTGAACCCCCAAAACCCCTCTCACAGTGGGTACATTGACTACTTTCATGGGAAGGGTTATATTTCTAAAAAAAGATCAACGAAAACATCCAGAAGTAATCTTTATGCTAAAAATTAAAAACCTATGGCCTTATCGGAAGGGTTTGAAGCCTTGAACCCCATCCTTGTGTTCTCCACTTATATCAAGTAACATGTCCGGCTAGGTTGCAATCTATCATTTGAAATAAACAATTGGTTGTGATCATTTGTAATTACCGACACTTATATATATACCTTCTTCACTTCATTTTACACATTTTCAAATTATCGTTTTCTAAATATTTGAATATTAATTAATGCAAGATTTAGCTTAGGTGAAGATCAGACGCTTCACACCTCTGGTATTAACAATTATATTCTGCAAAAGTATTAAATTCTAAAAGGAAGACGAAATCCTATTTGATTCACATGAGCTCTAATTTGGATAAAGGTTAAAAATCTCCGGTCTAAGATGTTGCGCATTCCATTCAAACCCCGTAAGAGTACAGCACTTCATCCTTCCGTTTCCCCGCTCCTTTTAAGACTTGGCCGATGTGGTCCAATCAAAAGATGCATCCAGATGTTGCCATTCCCGATCTGTTAATCTTCCGCGCCTGATTTGCAGAATTAACTAAATGCTCGCGGCCTTCTCCAATGCCAAGCAAAGAGGCATTTTTTTTTCTTCCGGAAAAAAACCTTGAACCTTGAAGAAGAGTTTTTACGCTTGAAAACGTCTTTTGTGTGCGGTATATCAAAGAAAACGCAACACTATATTTCGAAAACTTGTAACTCTAGATCCCGGGTTTTGTATTCTGCGTGCGCTTTCTTATCTGTCATAAAGTTCACAAGGAAACTCTCTTTACGACACCAGTTCTCGTTTCTGACAATACCGATGCAAGAAATTCGAACTTGGTTTACGTAATTGAAATCACGCAGAGAGATGAATGTGGGAAACTTGCGAAATTCTGGTAATTTATCTTCAGGTGCTGTCGATTGTAACTTATTATTATTATTATTTCTGAAATGATAAGATATATCTGAGAGATATATTTAGATTAAATGTATCTATGACAGAGTGTAGCTCAAAATCTAAAAAACAGGTGATGAAATTTTATGTGGAATCATAGAAAAAAATAGACCTGTTTTATCAACTTCTGTACAGCTCCTATGCTTCCTAATAATAATAATAATAATAATAATAATAATAATAATGAAAGCGGTAGCCAAGTGATTATGATAGCGAACTCTCGTGATCGTGTCGTGTAGAGCAAGAGTGGGCATTAAGTAGATCGCGATCGACCGGTGAACCGCCTGAAGAATAGCAGTTAGTAATTATATACCGAAATATTCAAGATTAGAGATGACAGTAAGCAGATTAAGTCTTTTATTGAAGAACTAACTTTAGATGAAAATGTTTTATTTTTCAATGAATTTTGAATTGTTTGATAATGAATGCATCATATATTATTATATTTGTGGCTATTATTATAATTATTATTATGTTTGCATCTTGGGTTTTGCTTTTAAACGCGGTTTTATAAGTGGGCGCTTTTTATTTTAGCTATGTAGGTAAGTACATATTCTGTGTCTATTTTTAAGTTATAATAAATATTGTAGAGATCTTTTTCTTACCTCACTGCGCCTACGCCACTGGGTGGACCGCAACACCTTGAAAAAATTAGAAATAGCTCGTACCATAGAAAAGTCTGCCTACCCCTGGTGTAGAGGGAATATGCAGGATTAAATTCATCGAGGTTCAAAATCCCCACGTTGGCTTGGTGTGTAAGTCTGGAGAGTGCAGCGACAGCTCAGATGTTCTACTTGTCACTTGACCGAGGTTCAAATCTACGAGATCCGCCAAGAATAGCCTAATAGCCTACGTGTTACATTCAGAGTGCGACATTAACAAAATTCCACTCACGCTTGCACCCTCCGGATTGACCAAGCAATCTTTCTCAAATTTCCCCCATCTTTTTCTTCTTCATTCCATTTCCCCATCTCCTTTTCTTTCTCTTCATCGTATATAATTTTGCTTAGATCACAAATACACATTTTTTGGTACATCGGCACAAGTTTTACGACTGGTCAAATGTAATCTCTGCATTACAAATGATGGCCGAGTCGTTACAGAATGTGAATATTAACGTCGCACTCTCTCTTTTTTTGTTCAGCTAAGGGGGTTTTGGCGACGGATCACGAAATTTTTGAAAGGTCGGACGTGGACGAAAACCTGGGGCAACCCCCCCCCAACTACCACGAAACCCCCAAGGGGAGGACGTTCAGCTCCAAGTTTTACGTGCAACGCCCCCCTATACGGCGGGGCTTTAGTGGTACTGGGCTCGATCTCGTAATATCCATGCCATGATCCGATACTTTGACCAGTGGGCCGAGTCGTTATAATCCCGAATCCTTAACTAGAGTTGTCGATTCGGGGTTCGGTTCGGGGCCCACTGAAGACTCACCGTGGAGGGGTTGTTAAATCTATCAAGGCAAAAATTCTCATTTTGGGTTAGTATATAGTTTAAAAGGGGCTGCAACTTAGTATCGTCTTCTTGGAAACGTACACCCCCCAACCTCCCATCCCGGGGGGTGGGGGGAGCCCCAAAGCTTTCAAACCCTTTTTAAATGCCCCTTTAAAGGGACAAAAAACCCAAATTTCAGGGGGGGAAAGGACCTAATATTTTCCGCTACACCAGGGGTTTGCAACCTTTTAACTGTGACGTGTCAAACCAATTTATACCAATAGGATTAATTGTGCCACACATCATAAGATATTTGAAACAATTCAATGCATGCAGAGTTAGAAAATAGAGATCAATAATATAGGTTTACAGTTTTATTACATATTCATTTTGCACCATTTTTAAATATATTTCTTAACATAAAAATTAGCAGCGTAAAATATAACTATTTCTTCAACATAAATTTTTAAAAAAATAATTAAAATTGTACATGCGTTATGTATTTTTAAACATTTATTAAAATAAGAAATAGACAACATAAAATATAAGTATTCCCTTTCATTATAGTTAAATAAAAAAAAAAATAATGCGAACCTAGTGCTTGCACCCTCTATATTTCATATCGCAAAATCATGGGTATAATTTGGGCTTTCAGTTTGACACAATTCTGAACATTCATTTGCTAACAACTCCTTTGTGTGGACTCGAAACATTTTTCATATAATAAAAGATTTGTTCACTTAGATATGTAGAACCAGCAATGACATTCAAATAATTTACAAAGTAGCTGTAGAATTATCTATGCAGCTATATTTTTCAGATTTTTTCTTAATTCCGTGAATGTCCCTAATTCTGAAGATGTTTGTCAAAGAGGGGGTCGATTACAAATTTATCTATTTCCATCCACTCAAAAATTGACAAATTTGTAAAATAGAGTTGAGTACAAATGAGAATTGCTCCACATGCCACAGGTTGCCGACCCTGCGTTACACCTTTGTTCTCCTTCATCATTTCGCTAAGGTTCGAATTTTTTAGGTTCTTCGCCAATAGTCCTCTCGCGACACTTAAAAAATAAACAATACTAACTGTTGAGTGATTAAATCGTACACATTCCCAGTACAAAATCGTATTAGTAATATTGAATGACGGCGCATTACTTATAAATAGTTCTTTAAAGAACCTTGTCATTTCCTTTTCCAGTCTAATATTAACTGACTACTATCAATCCAGCATCTTACCGGAAAAAGAAAGTCCAATTGACTGGCATATATAAACCACAAAGAATTCCATTGTCTTAATGCGCTGATTATACATTTCCTTGCAGAACTTAATTCTTTTTAACCATTGTATTTCAATTAATATCCTGTTTTGACTCTCTAACTACATGTTTTCATGAACAGCTATCACTGTTATTTGTCGAAATAATTGCTTCTTCATCCTGAAATGTTAAGTCCGACAGCAAACAATGGCCATGGGATGGATTAAGCTGCCTAACAGATCGGCAAGTATGATTGATATCCGTCGAATGTTTCCACTTGGATTAGATGGATTGCTTGGAAGGGGAATGCGAGTGGGCTGCAGTTACAGAACTGGCATATTATATTCTTTGGGAAATTGAAAGTTTGGTGAACACAACCTTCAATGGTTATAGAATAATTTTAACCTTGAAATAAAGGTTTATTTTTAGCTGAGTTGAAGTTATATAAGAGGTGTCTCGTCAATTCATAAAAATCTCTTAGCATATTCCTGGTAGATAGATTCTGAGTGTACTAATTAGGACTGAAAACTATTAAAGCCGTTTTGTGAGTAAGGCATATGTAAGAAAATAATATTGAAATGGAATGGAAAGCAATTATTAGACGTATAAAGGTAATGTTAATTATTTCAATTATTTTTTCTGATACTGTGTTTGTATGCAATACAAAGGTATAACTCTTAATATTTCACTTAAATCCATTTTTATTGTCAGCGACTATGGTGAACAGTTTCACAACACTTCTTTTAGAATAGAGCTGGGCGCTTTTTTTGGTTCGAAGCAGTGGCGTAACGTACACACCCGAAACCCCCGCATTGTGGGTAGGTTAGGGTACTAGGGGGCCCAAATCCTAACTGACGCCCTTTGTAAGATCCGGCTTGGGGCTCAAAACCTGACTTTGCAGGGGAGCCCTAATCATCTCTGTTACGCCACTGGCTCGGAGGCCACTGGAAAACCGAGGATACCGAAGGGTGGCAACTTTTTAGTATGATTGCATTCATTCTAGTTAACTTTGCATCGCAGAAAAGGTATCATTTGTACCTTCAAAATTCGTAAATATAAGTTTAATAAAATAGAAGTGTAGTTTTATTCAATTTATTTACTGTGCTGATTTCATATCATCTATAGATGGTGGCACATTTAATTTTAGAATCATTTTATTGAGACAAATGTACCTATCACATATTTCTACAACTTTTTAGAAGTCAGGAGTGAGATTGCTTGTTGAAATTCTCATCCTAGCCTTCAAGTCAATCTCAGCCAACTTGCGTCTGTGTTTGCTCTTCTTGATCTTTATGCAAGAAAAACTTTTCTCAAAAAATATATACTGACCCGAATATAGAGGACATTTTGTGTCTATTTGGTTTTTTGACTTTGCGGGCCACTATTTGCCCATCCTTGTTTTCAAAGGTTTAAATAACCTAAATAATTTGGTTTTCCATTCTTGAGTTATTGGACCTTACGCCTCAATCGTACCTGTGTGATTCATAAAAATAGAGTCAAGAAGATTCCTGTCTAATTTTATTTTAGATGTTTTCTTTAGTTTTAGAAGAATTTAAAGTATTAAATTTAAATGCTTTATGTCGAAAACGCATAAATTTGTTGATAGTAGGAAAAATTTTAAATTTACTGATTAAATAACCATTTTTCATGCTGTAGTTTCACTCGAGAAAGTCCTTTTCGAAATATGCTTATATTTTAAAGATATCCAAACCCATTGGTAAGGTAGGTTTGGATCTAAAATCGAATTTGATTTCATGTCATTTTTAAATCTACTTTTTTCAGCCTATAACATATAGGCTGAAAAAGTTAGGTTGTTTTCTTCCTATAACATATTTTTTTAAAGACATTGATATATTTTTTAAAAAAATGACAATAATCGGAATTAAAGTTTTAAATTACCTGAAGTCAACTAAATAACTTTTTAACTGCCAGAAATGCATTGAAATATATTATTTTCAGATATCTATCAGTTTTTTAAATATTTGAGCACGTTGGTGTTGTAGATTCCGATCAAAATTCGCATTTTTATTTGATGTCATTTTTAAATAATCAACTTCTGACTTTCTAAGATAGTTTTTCTTTTTTTTTTTTGTGACAGATTTTTAGAAGACATTGAGATTTTTTTAAAAGAAATTGCAATAACTGGAATTAAATATCCTTTTAACTTTTATAACACTATTTTTCTCACACTCATTACGTTCCGTAAATGAACCGAACAAGTAATATCAAATTTTTTTTAAAGTCCGTTCCTACTTAGGTCAACACAGAAAAATTTTATTTTAGTTACTTTTTATTAAGTGGCAAAATAAGAAAGTGATTTTCCTTGCAATTTTCCATTTTCCCTTCTCAAGGGTGTTGGGCTATTTTTGTTTGTTTGTTACTATTTACTCATTGATTATATTTAATTATTCTGATAAAATAGTATAGTAAAAAGAAATCGCATTCTCAAAAATTAGGCAATCCCAGGTGGGATTCGAACCCACGACCTTTGGATTAGAAGTTCAACGCGCTATCCATTGCCCTATACAGACACAATTAATGATTTTCCTTCCTATAAATGCTGTTGGACTATTGTTTTTGTTTGTTACTATTTACTCATTTTTTAATTTAATTAATGAATTAATATTTGAAAAACTGTATTTGAACTTGAATGGATGAATAGAAAGTATTTAATTAACGGTTAAAAATTTGAACGATATATATATATAAATAGAGAATGAACTAATAGTAGGAATTGTGAAAAAAAGTATGTTTTCAAATTTAATAATTAGATTTAAAAATAAAAAGAAACAATGTTAAACAAATAAATTTACACATTCCCCATTTCACTTTTAGTCTGTCGAGAACATTTGAAGACACATACATTTTCTATTAAAAGACGGGTTTTTTTTGTTTTTGTTTTGGTATTGTTATGCTTAGAATTTTTTTCAACTAGTTTTTCGTACAGTCGTTCACATACATGAAAAGTAAAAATCGCAAAACGTAACTTGTTTTAGTTACATTGTTTTTAAATACAAATCACAGCTGTCTCAACAGTAAAGTAAACAAAATAATGAAAAACGGGAGGGTTTTTTTCTGCTTATTCTGTATTAAAATGGAGCACTCCTATGACAAAAAGAAAAATGTAGAATAGATAAAAGCATTTGACTACGCTCTGTGTCAATGAATGTAATATTACCCAAAAAGTAAGCGCTTATTAACACTGCTCACAAGAAAAACTGACTTGAGCCACATTGAAGAAATATTTCCATATTCTTGCTGTTACAATATGCAAAAACGATAATTTTTTTAAAGCTAAGTCTTATTTCACATGACTCTTTTTCTCCACAATATTCTCTATATATCTGCCACTAATTTAAAAAAATAGTTCATTAGAAATAACGCTTTCTTGTAGTAAAGATGTCTTTCGAATAAATTTCTCTTAAGTGGAACTAGAAATGCATGATTTGTCTTCGTATTTTTTGTTTACTAAATACCGTAAAATCCGGCGTATAACGCGCTCCTGTCATAACTCACATCCATACTTTCAGGCGACATTTTTTAACTTTTAGGTATATTCGCTGTATAACGCGGGCCCTTTTTTACGAAGGAACCTGAAATGTACGAATGCTCTTACGTTTTTAAGTCATTTATTCGAGGTATTATACCAGACTTTTGAAAAAAATATAGTATACTTCTAGAACAAGCTTTAAGTTCATTAGATATGTCATTTTTTTGCAATATAAACAGTATTACAATCTATATGGAAGTCTAACTTTTTTTAAGTTCACCTTTTTTTTTTGAAGCTAGCATTTTTATACCCGGCGTATAACGCGCTCCCATAAATTTCGATCGTATTTTTGTGTTCAAAGTGCGCGTTATACGCCGGATTTTACGGCGACTTAGTATTAAATTACAAGAGGATAATAAACTGTGTGGGTGAAAAGAATAGGTGAAAAAAGTACCGGATGAACACAAAAGCCAATGAAGTAAAAATAAAATTTTATTTTAGATTATCTAAGGAAAATCATTCAATTCCTTAATCTTTTAAATTCACGATAATCAATAATTTCCGAAATCAAAATTAGATATCTTTTCATCTTTCCATAAACTAATTTTATCTCCATTATACTTTTATCTAAATGCCCCATTTCAATCGAAAATATTCAGCCAGAAAAAACAGATAAAATTGAGTGTGTTTTCCCTAAATTACGCGCAAAAGTAACAGTTATGAAAACAAACAAATAAATGAAAGCAGCCAGTTTATAATTTATTCGGTCGGTGTTTACTAAAATGATCGCGTCGAAAGAAATTACAAATGAAATATTTTAATATTTGAATGCAGAGCATCTTTTCACTATCTAATTTAGAATTTTTAACTTGATTTTTACATTCTTTCATTTCTTTTGTTTGTTTATGTTTACTAATGTAACTACAATAAGCTATCTGTCCATTGAATCTAAAGAAATATAGATTATCAATCGAAAAAAAAATATTAATGTTCAGCTTTATTCTCAAATACTTTTTCTTTACATTTGAGCTAACAGTTATTCTTACCGCCATAATTGAACTCTGTTAAAATCGTCTGTTGCCATAGATGATTTTGAACAAATTAAACTAGAATCGATTAATAATGACGTCATATTACTTCCCATCATTAATTCTGATTAATAAAATAATACATTAACTATATATATATATATATACAATTTTATTATTTATACAATATAAATATTAAATGTCATTTATTAAGTATAGAAATATTTCGAATATTTTAATTAGCTGATTATGACATCATATTATTTTTGAATACTCTGAACTTTGACAAAAAATAATAATATACAAATATTAAATTTTTAACACAAGAACGGCAATCGGTGTCAATTTGTCGTCAGCATTTTTTGCAGGGAGTTAGGAAATTTTTGATGACTTTTAATTATTTTCCATCGTGATTACACAGTAAAACTTTGGTGTTTCTAAATTAATTCGCAGCATAGGTTCCCAACCTCTTATGAATTGGCGCTCCCTTTTCTAGTGAATATTTCGATATCACCCTCTCGCACTTTAGAGAAATAAGAGCGTACATAACACAAGGTGAAAACAAGTGTTAAATTTTAAAAAATATTCTATTACTAATAGAATATATTTTTTTAATTCAATTTTTTTTCTAAAGCCCCCAATTTTTTTTTATTTGCGAATCTGAAATAGCTATTGCCTCAAGTATATTTAAATGTGCAATATTACGTATTTTAGTTTTAGGATAGGATATTGTTGAAATTTTGAAACCCTATTGAATTTCTCCTTCATTTAAGAGAATGGAATAAAAGTTTTATCTTGCCTGTTATAAAGACGCTCTTGAAAGAAAGTTTTGAGGATATGAAGTAATTCACAATAAACTATTGCTTTCAAAATAAAAAAAATTGACAGTTTCAGTCTTTAAAGAATCACACGTTAATTCATGGTTAACACATTGAGTTATATTTCTTGGATAATATACATAATAAAATGCAGTGGACGAAACATTTTTCCTACTGCTCACAGACAAAGATAACACGTACACTACAGAAATTAAAATTTACTATATATCATTCAATTTAATGTGGGGGTCTGAAGTTTTTCATCCACTTCCCGAACTACCGAAATATGTGAATTTTTATATACGTGATAGAAATGATTTAAATACATACAATCAACATAAAGTAACCAGTATTAAAGTTTACTTTTGTTAGTACATAATCAGCATGTTTTGTTTTTTTTTAGACTATATTTGGTTAATCAGCCGAAGCCCCCTAATTTTCTCTGGGTCTTTTACTGCCCCCTTGAACAGCCTCAAACGCCTACAAGGGGACGTTATCACCCACTTTGAGAGTTTAAGATTAGGAGAAATTTGGCAACTAACTATACCTAGAACGTCCGCTGATGTCATTTCAACACCAAGGCAATTTATCATCATAAATAGCTGTCGCGTTCATCATTACTATTAATAAAACAAACTTCTCAAAGCACTATCGTACATTTATTTGATCTTGAATGCAGTGTTATTGGGTTAAGAGCGGAAACGAATCTATTTTTCCAAAATTGTTGTCTCTAAGTGTTTCGTTACATAAAATTTAGTTATCTGCTCATTAAAAAAAAATCCTTCGATTTTCGAATTTTGTGCAGAGCAGACACCCTGAAATGATGGCTCGAAGAAAAAGCTCTAATCCCTGATGAAATTGCTAATTTGTTGCGAGAGATTACTGAGGATGAATCGGATGATGGTCTTGCTCTAATTTAGATTCCGATGAAGACATAAGATTGAGTGAAAGTGACTGTGTGTGCGAGGAATCTGAAGAAAATGCAGATGCAATTGATAATATTCCAGTAAATCCTGATATATATACCGCTAGGGAGGGCACAGAATGGATACCGCATAATAGTAATGTTCTTGCCAGATTTGAGACTCTTAAATGTGTGTTTTCGGACAAAGCAGTGGTCCAATAATCTTAGCGAAACATAATGCCAATGGCAGTTTTTTTATGACATATAAAGGGTTATAAAATATATTAATTACATGAAATAATATTAAAAAGTCTTAAAACTAAACCCAACTGAACAGTAGCCCTGCAATTATTTAGTTAAAATAATTATTTTATGAATTTTATATCGCGCTGACGAAATGGCACCGGTGGACGTTTAAGGGTAATCGAAATCCCGGATGTTCTAGTGTTAAAGAACTATATAAATTTTATTATAAATAATTCTCAACAACGGAATAATTTCCCCCTTTATTTAATAAGCTTCCGTGACTTCTTATTTCATCTTGAACCGCTTTCGGATACTTACTGTAACATCACGAACTAAAGAGATTAAACAGATAGTCAATCCGTTTTTTCCTTGTAATCGGTTAAATTCACTGTACAATGATTCACTTTCAAGTAATAATAGTTAATCCTCTTAACTTAACGACTATCTGTAACTGAAAACTAAAAAAATACTCACTGATAAACAATCCTATTAAATTCCAATAACACCAGCGACATTGAATTTTTTTAAAAAACTTAAATCTATTCGGTGAAAGGTTTATGCCTAATATACACACGAATACTGTTATTTAAATAATTCGAACTTTATACTTTTAATGTTCGAAACGTAACTGTGGATTTTCGAGAAGGTTTGGCAGGTGTTTATCTAAAAGGGCCATAAAGTCATTTGCATATTTTGTCCACAAAAAGTCCGTTCTGCGTTGTTACTTTTCCTGGTTGAGTCATCTGCAGATTTGTCATTGCTGTCGCCACCTGTCAGCGAGGAAATCTTTTTGTTTTCGAAGTGAATGCCTTCTGTTCTATTCCACGAAGTATCACTTGTTTGATGTTATAAATTTTATCGAGGATACGCTTGGATAAACAAAATGATTTATAAAGGCACGAGACACACAAACAAATTTATAAAGCACATTTGTGACTGGAAAAAAGAATTCTTTATGTAGTTACAGTGGCGCACACAAGGGGTTGATGATTATTTTGAGATCATCCTTGATTTTTCATGTTAAGTTGAATTTGTTGTTGTTTGAATAAGGGAATTTTGAAGAATCTCTGACAGCTATGCTGAATTTCTGAAGCGAGATTTTAATAGTAATTTTATCATAAACACGTAAAATGGTTACCTATAGGCAAATTTGGGAGGCAAGTGTATTTTGAGAAATGAGACTCGCTTACTCATCATGATATCTCCTAAACTATTAAATCTACAGACTAGAAATGTGTCAAGCATGCTTCTTTTTGTTGAGCATGGATCAGCTAAGAACGGGTTTTGAGAAAATAGATTCACAAGGTTGTGGGAGGGAGGCATTATTGAAGAAAGTTCCCATTTTTAAACCATTACTCCTACAGATTTGAAAATTGGTGAGCATGTTTATTTTGTTGAGTAGAGAGCATCCAAGAACGTTTTACTTTGATCCATTGCCAAGGGGGCTGCGAGAGCAAAGAGGCATTATAGATAAAAATTCTGTTTTTGAGTTATTAGACCTACAGAGACTTGAAATTTGATAGCCATGTTTGATCTATTAAGTAGAGATCCACTAAGAAAGAGCTATCAAAAATTAGTTCCTAACGGGTTGTGGGAGCGTTATAGACAACTATTTCTCTGTTTTTGAACTTTTTGACCTTCAGACTTGAAATATACAAAAAATATTTTTCATTTCTTGATAAGAGATCCTCTAATAACGGGTTTTGGGGAAATCGACTCCAAGGGGTTTCGAGAGTTTTATAGATAAAACAAAAAAATCCTGTTCTTGAGCTGCTAGCTGCAGACTTGCAATTTGGCAAGCATGTTTCTTTCATTGAGTAGGGATCCGCTGAAAATGGATTTTGAGGAAATCAACTTCGAAGGGGGAAGGGTATTCGGGGCTGTGGAAGAAAAGTAATTTCTGTTTTAAAATTCAAGCTCATGAAGCGAAATCTCTCTCTCTCTATATATATAAAGATGTTTTACGTTTCAATATAAAAAGCTTCAATAAAAAGCTTACTAGTAGTACTTGGATAAAAATAATTTAAAAACAATTTACAGTTATACAATTTAATGAAAACCTTACCGTAGCAGACTGGTAAGGGCTAGAGTAGATTATATAATGAAAAGTAAGGGACGATGTATGTAATATATTAAATGTGGCTTAACTTCTAGTTAATAGATACGATAATGAAACGCGAGATGCTATGCCTAATATTAAATATGCATTTTAATTATATTAATCTATTATTTAGAATTCATATTTAATAAGAAGTGGAAAGCAATAACCGAATTCATAAAAAACGAATTTAGTTCACATAGAAAATAATTTTTGCTTACAAAGCATTCGGGATCTCCTGTAGCAAAATCGGTACTATGGAGACTTGGTAATTTGTGAAATGTTTAAATTCTGCTTCCATCCACACAAAACTATCGTATGGAGCAGAGATCGGCAATCTTGTAGCTGTGGTGTGCCAAACCAATATGATTCAAATTGCTAATTAGTAGGAAGTATTTGAAACTATTTGAGTCCCACGGCAATGCAGTGCCCACGGTTGTCTAGTGGTCAAGGTAATGGACTCGTGGCCGGCATGCCATGAGTTCGAGCCTAGTACCGCTGAGTGAGTGAGTGACTATTAACGTCGCACTGTTCAGCTACACGAGGGTTTTTGGCGACGCACCACGTAATTTTGAACCATGGTCAAGTGACGTGGACGACACCTGAGTTTGCGCCCCCTCTCCTAAATCCCAAGCCACACCAACGGGAGGACATTTCAGCTCTCGACAGATTTAGCGTGCATCGCTGCCCTACACGGCGGGTCTTTAGGGGTACTGGGCTCGAACTCGTGACATGCCTGCCATGATCCGATACCTTGACCACTGGGCTACCGCAGCCGTGTGTAAAGGTGCCCGATACAGGTTAACCCTTTCATTGCGTAGTTATTTTACTACGTATTTCAAATCTACATATTAAATCTACATTTTAGAGTTAAGAAATACAAAAAAAATTTTATTAAAGGGTTTTTATTTTAAAATATAAACTTAGATCATAAAAATCTGAACATAAAAGCATAAATGAAACATAAACATTAACGACACGGGGTGCACATCTAAATAGTCGGAAGAAATGCATACCCTTGGAAATCACGGAATGAGCAGAGAGAGAGGGTTAAATCTATCGATTCTTAATCGTCCTCCCGTTGGTATTGTATTTAGGAGGGAGTGCCCATTCAGGTGTCGCGCCGCGCGTCTTCGTCACTTGACCATGGTTCAAAATTAAGAGGTCCGTCGCCAAAAAGTCCTCGAGTAGCTGAATAGTGCGACGTTAATATTCTTTCCCTCATTAATTAATATAAATATGTTTATACATATGACAGAATCACACTATCATGTGGCAAAATAGAAAGCGATTTTCCTTGCCATTTTCCATTTTCCTTTCTATATAGAGTGCTGGACTATTATTTTTTATTAATATTAATATTTGAAATTAATTAATGAATTAACATTTGAAAAAACTGTATTAACATCAATTGTCATCCACTACAAGTTTAAAAAAAATGTATTTGAACTTGAGTGGATGAATAAAAAGTATTTATATATATATATAGGGAGAAAGTGAATTAATAATAGGAATTGAATAAATATTTTTAATGCGAAATTTGTCCCTGCACCGTTGTACTTCATACTTTAATATCAGGGTACATTTTGGGACTTTCAATTTGAGGCGATTCTGAATGTTCAGCTGTTATACAACTTCTTATCGGAATAAAATTATTTTTCACATGAGGAAGTTTTGTTCACATAGATATGTAGAATCGGAAGCGAAAAGCAGAGTGTATGCAATTTCCTTTAAACAGTTCAATCTCTCCAGCAATTCAAAATAGCCGTCAATTTATGGTTAGAGTTACCTCCCAGATTTTTTCGTAATTCCTTACATTTTGCTTTCCATCATTCTGATTATGTTAGTTCAAGAATTATAAACTTCCTTCCGTTCAAAAACCGACAAATTTGTAGAATGATGTCGTGCGCCACAGAGAATTGTACTGCGTGCTGTAGGTAGCTACAGAAGCTTCAAATTCTCATGTCTTGGAGAGGAACGGTTCGAAAAAAATGCATTAAACAATCGTCGATTTCATCATCGGGAATTTTGTCAAAAATTACGTCATCATTTGCCAGTAATCGACGATTTAAAATCGAATGCAATTAAAGTGAAACACAGCTGCAAGATGTATGTAAAAAAAGAAATCCGTTATGTAACACTAGAATGATTTCGACAGGAAAATAGAATCAAAATATAATCATTGCTTCTTTTTGCGAAATTCTTAAGGAATTTAATACTTGAAGGTTATGTAATATAAAAATTCTAGCTTATTTATTTTAAGGAGTAATTTATTCTATGATATAATTTGTACTTTTTTCTACGGTTATTACAAATAAATATGATGTAATTCATGAACTTAACTCCATGGTTAATTATTGCAAAGGCGAAAGTTTTCTTACAAGTCAGTAAAAAAAAAATTATAAAAGATAGAAAAACATGATGAAATGTACTCTTAATAAACACGACCTGAAATTACACGTCCTACTCAATTCATAAAGGTAACGGAACGAAAACATTCCCGCCATTTTTTTTTTTTTTTTTTTTTTCGAAAAATGTTGAATGACAAAAAAAGAATACATTATCCATTTGAGTTGCCATGAAAGAAACAGACTTAAGTACACAATTTTTAAATATTTTATGGCTTGCAAGAAGAGTGCAAGGTCTTGGGGTCACAGAATTAGCTGAAATTTTGTAGGATGGTAGATTTAGCTTCCCTGTTGATGAAGATACATGTGGTTAAAGGGGACACTACTCAATAATTTTTTTAGATTTTTATAATTGAAGATGCAATTTACTCGAAATACAAAGCATCAGATGCCTTTGCAACAATACTGCACTCATTCGATGCGCGAGATGCTTTTCGAAATTATGTTTCACTTACTTTTATGACAAGTTTCACCATTATACGGACACACACACAATGAGGGTTAAGAAGCTGGTCATATTTTTATACTAATTCTGTTAATCTGATAAATGTTTTCATTTCCTTTCACAATTTATTGTTTCCAGGCACGATTAGCTAGCAGTTAAAGGGCTTTCCTCCTCTTCTTGCAAAATGTTTTTATTGTTTTGTAATAAATATTATTCTGTACTTATACGAATGATAATGACAAATAAAACTCTTGTAAGGTTTCTAGTCATTAAAGGCAATTCTCATATCCGATTTATTTAAAATCCGTTATGTATCTTTATATGTAAAAATAGACATAAAATAAAAAGCAAGTAATATAAAAAAAAAAAAAATAAGTCAATTCCTACTTAGATCAACAAAGAATTTTTATTTCAGCTACTTTTTATTAAATAGTTACAATTAATGTAAATATGTATATACATATGTCAGAATCACAACAAAAAAAGTGGTAATTAATTTTTATTAATTGTCATTAAAGTATTGTATTTTCATCCAAAACAACCGTGTATATAAAATTTCAGTTCAACTGAATGCTTTAAAACGTGAGGAAAAAAAACCTTTTCAAGTTTTGACACAAGTCGCCAAAAGGGTTCTTAAGTCGCCAAAAATGATGCCAACGTGGCTGTATTTGTAATTCTTTGAATAATTAGTTGTAATCCAAAATAATCATGTATATAAAATTTCAGATCAATTGAGCGCTTTAAAATGTATTTTATTAACCCGCGATCACTCGCGCGGGGTGTTCTGTACACCCCAGCAACAAGAAAATACTCCCAGGATTCTAAAAAGAATGCGCAGAACCACGATTTTTTCTGTAGCTGCACATTTTAGGTCATTGAACCTTCAGGTCTGATACAATCCCTCTTTCTCGAACGATTGTAATGTAATGACCTTCCATAGTTTATCTGGGGGGCTGAGAACTCCCGCGAGAAGTTGAGCATTTGTATACAGTCTGCTCTGAATGTTTGGAAAATGATAAAAATATTATTTTTCTACTTTCTGCTATCATTATCTCATTAATTATAAAGTATATTTATTATGGTATATACGTATTATATATATATATATACTAGTTTATGAAAAAATATAAAATTATGTGTTTAAAAATGAAAATTTTGTATGTTTAGTTTAAATTAATGTTAATCTCATTTGTTTGCAATAAATTCAATAACTTTATTTGTATAATACACAAAAAACATCTTGCACTTCATAAATATGTATCATAATGACTTAATTTTATTTTCATAATTAAATACACGTGTTAAAAATTTGGGGTGTTCTCTACACCCCGCGAGTAATGACGGTAGCAAAAACAGGCGCGAGTGATCGTGGGTTAACGATTGAAAATTCCACCAAGATAAATAAATAAATAAGTAAATAGAGAGTATGAGCTAATAGTGTGTAGAGGAATTGAAAAAAAGTTATTCACCCTCCACGGACTTGAACCCTGCTCCTAACGGCTCTCATCCGTTGCTGCTACGCTAAACCCATTACTTGTAATCGTTTGCTACAGAACTGAATTTAACGATTAAATTGTATCTTCAATTGAAAATATCTAAAAAATTATTGATTAATGGCCCCTATAACCATATATCTTCATCAACAGGGAAAGTAAATCTACCACCCTACAAAATTTTAATTAAATCCGTGATCCCAAGACCTTGGACTTTCTTTATTAGTAAAATGCTAAGGATAGTATCTATTGAATGCTGACGTAAAATTAAATATTTTTTTATTTTAATTCTCTTTTGTCCTTTACTATCTTAAAAAGTCATTTCTTTATTAGGCTTTAACTGTCGAATAGTTTTTGTGACAAAAATAAATAAATAAATAAATACCATTCCATTTCTTTACTTAAGTG
>BMAV01022129.1:887365-901394 GCA_019973955.1 Trichonephila inaurata madagascariensis | reverse complement strand
GGGTGGGGTGCAACAATTTAAAGTGCCTAGGGAGCTGGTGTGAGTGTGAGGTAAATTGAAATCAAACCAAATCTTTGCTGCGATTATACTAAATTTTTTGGTTCCAATGAGTTCTATTTATAACCAAGTGAAACTCTGGCAGCGGATTTCACTTCTTTTAAAATTGCTAAGAATAGCGGTTCTTAAACTATGATCTGTGTGGATCTCCAGTAAAAGTTATGATTTTGCAATCCTTTGTAAGATCCGGATTGGGACCCGAAACCTGATTTTGCAGGGAGGTCCTAATATTCTCCATTACACCACAGTATAGAGTTTAAAATTATTTTCTTTTAGAATGAAAATTTTCATTGTGAAATTTTTTTTTCTGTTTCTTTCTATTTTTGATATTTTGCTAAAAATATAACTGGAAAGCTTTTCTTTGGGAGGTGGTCAAAAGAAAAATTTGGTAAGCTCTAATAGTATTTATTGTATAAAACGCAATAAAGACCAAAAAATTACATACTTCAGAAAAGTTTTGATGCTAATTACATTAATGCATTTCGCGGTTTATTTTTTTTAAAAAAATTTTTATGCTTAAACATAAAAGAAAATAAGCATGTTTTGTAAGAAAATATGCTTTTATACATATTTTTCGGGTGGATTACTTTTCCTCCTTTTTCTTTTTTTCTTTTCTTTTATTTATTTATTTATTTTATGCGCGTTTATAGAATTTTAAAAAAATATTTTCTACATAAATTCATCCAAATTTACTTTGCATGTGTAAAAAATATTTAAATTTATATATTAAAATCTTTCTAACATGGAAAAAATAGAATATTCTGTATAACAGTGCTTTTCAAAGTTTCAATGCTTGTGACCCAATATCCAATCATAATTTTCATCGCGCCCCCTGCACATAAATATAATGTATTGAATTCAAAAATGCTATACTTTGACACTAAAGCTACGATATGACATCAACCTCTTAAGTGCCATCGGCGTATATAAACGTTTCGCTCAGCCAAAACGTTAATTTCCCGGACGTATATATACGTCTTTCCGCGAAGTAGGATCTTTTCTCTATACTGCTATCCGTAAAACTATTCCGAAGGCTTTGGAATGCAATAATAAGACCTTGACAGTGTTTACGAAGGATTTACTTATTTCAGAGAACTTGCTTTATTTATTACTTTTCTCTTCCCCCGATATACCACTTGTTCTCACCTACGTATTAAAAAACGGTGGAATCGCGTAACTTTTAATTGGCAGTTAAGCGATAAATTATAAACCGTACAAATCAAAATATGTGTTAATTTTTGTATATAATTTTATGCATGACAAACCCATGGGGTCACTGGTAATTATTAAATTTGTTCTTAACTTAGTATTGTTAAATTAATTATAAATATATCAGTGCTGCACAATGTATTTTATAAGTGTTTTGTATCAGTATAAATTTGTATTTCATTTTTTATTATGTCGGAATGTATTTCGTTAGCTAACTTTCAATAAATTAATACTCTTTTTAAAAATCTCTTGTTTTCAACTTTTCAATATGCTCGCCCCCCCCCCTCCTAGAGTTATCACGCCCCCCAATTTGAGAAAGGCTGCTGTAGAAGGATTAAAAACAAACATTTAAACTGAAAATTTCTATACAATTGTTCCAAAAATGGGTTAGATAGAACCAGTAGCGCACACAGGAATTTTTCAAGGGAGGTGTCCAGGGTTGAAAGTCCACCATTTTTGTATCATGCTCCATTCGATTTTGTCAATTTTTGGGAACAAAAAACAGTAAAAAACTCTAATTATTGAATAAATAATTACCATTATTTAATAAAATTAATCTTTAACAACAAATACTTAATTAGATTTTATGTACTATATAAGAATTATAATCAATTGGGAAAAAAATCAAGGGCTTGGAGGGGGGGGGGGTCTGGACCTCCAAGGCACCCCCTTGAGTGCGCCACTGAATAGAACCTCTAGATGAGCAGCATCTATCCCGAGGGCCACAGTTCTCATAATTGTTCCAAAGCATTACATCTTTAACAGAACGATGTGATTTTTAAAACTCAGAATTGAGAATTGTATTTGGATAATGGATCAGATCTTCAAGAAACCCGACACCCTATTCCAAATCCCTAATGCACCCGAGCATCAAAGCGAAAATTCGATTACTTGTGTCTCTTGGCATAACTCACCCTTTCAACAATCCTCTTCGGAGTGTGTGTTTTTTCAACGCTACAGTTATTCCACACAAAGGAAATCCCTTCTACCAGAACGCGGAGTATGTAAAAACCTTTGGCATCGTAATCTTTGCTAGAAATCAGAGCATGCAACTTGTAAAAAAAGGTTTTGTCAACCTCAACGCAGGACGGATACCAACCATCCCAACAGGACATGACACGATCGATGCCGAGAAGCGATATAAGCATGCTTGGCTCTTAATGTCCTGTTCACCTAGGGAATGTGGAAGCATAACGGCTTCCTTTTCAAAAACAACAACAACAACAAAAAAGATTCTTTTGTGCGACACGTGCTTTGAGACTTCGTTCTTTTGCGTGGTTTTTTTTCTTTCGATCTATGGATGACTGACATGGTGTCACAGGCACAAACGTTTGACACAGTTTAGGTATAGTTCCATCCCCTTCCCCTCCACGTCTTTGGACATATTTTGGAAATTCTTTGCGTAGATTTCAGATTTGGAAATTGGAAATCTTTTTAGTGAATCATTTTTGATCTGGGAGATACTTCGGAGGTTGGTGAATAGTGACCAAGAAATTTAGGTGACAGATCTCTGGATTTACGGATGGTATTTTGTGTGTGTTGTTGTATCGATTTCAAAATTAATGGACATAAATAGTGAAAGGCACAGAATTTTGCAAGAGAATATCAGATCAATGAAGTTGACTAGTCTTTATATCGATATGTATGACATTGTTTACAACCTGAGAAATGGATTGAAAGTCCATTGACCTAGGACTTTAAGTACCAGCAGAGTTTAAAATTGTATGATTCTAAAATAGAACTTTAATTCTTCTATTCAGCAAATATTGACAGTCAAAATGTGTGGTGGTATATCTCTCAGTTACGCCAAAGGCTTGTCAAGGTGCGACTATTACTACGGTAACCTTAGATATCTTCTCAGGTATCTTGTTCGAGTTCTGGCGCATTTTTTGAGAAATGTTCGAAAAAGTAACGGACGAAGACATCGCCGTTGATGTTCTTAATTTTCTTACACATAAACAAAAGAAGAAAGTGTATTAAATTCACCAATTGAGAGACTCTAAGTGGAATATTAGTGAAGTAACAGAATGTGCTGTTTTTGTATTATCTATGAACTCAAAACAGCATAAATTGTCAAACTAAAGATAGTTATGATTTTCGTTAAAATAAACTGTGTTGGTGCTTTCTAAAGTGGACTACCACCAATAGTTTGAAAGATGTTGTTTGGAATTCGTAGAAGGCGACGCAAAAAGTATTGTGTTGCGGTGGAGGTGGAAATAAATTGCCGGCTCAATCGGCGGAGAGCATTGCGGTTGTATGTAAGTAAACGTTTTGCTCATTATTAATAATCTTATCGAATTCCTAATCTAATGTATAATTAACACATTTATTTTAATAAAATTTTACTGTATTTAAGTCAACACCATAAGATGCGTTGCTGATTAGGAAAGGGGACCGAGAAAAACTTTTGAAAATGGTACAGGCCTCTTTGGGTTGTAGTGTCAGTATTGAGGATATTTGGCCCGTTTTGTGTGTTTAATATGACAAAAATTTAACTTCGTAATTTTTCCAAAGGAGGTATATCAAATTTTTATCTCCATAGAAATTATTTGTTGGACACACACAGGGACGTAACCTGGACGATTGTCAAAAAGAGTCTTAAATATTCCAATATCTCCTAAGACTTTAGAAGCATATCTCTGCTCCTGTTGATCTACTCTTTTCGGGATATTACTTTCGTTCGGCATATCAATATATCATGGATTGGCCTGTTTTTCTTTATATGTACCGTAAAATCCGGCGTATAAATCGCACTTTGAACACAAAAAATAAAATCAAAATTTACGGGTACTCTAGGTATAAAAATGATAGCCTTAAAAACAAAAAGAGTTATGAGCATAAAGAAAATTAGATTTCTATATGCATCGAAATTCTGTTTATTTTAAAGAATCACATACCTTATGAACCTTAAAAGTGGTATTTCTAGACGTATATTTTTTTTCGGATGCATTCTGGGATAACATCCCGAATAAATGACTTCAAAACATAAGAGCAGTGCATAGGAACATTTCAGGTTGCTCCGTCAAAAAGAGAATGAGCGTTATACAGTGAGTATACCTCAAAATTAAAGATTGCAGCTAGAAAATGTAGATGCGCGTTATACGCCGGATTTTACGTTACTTAGTTTTACAAATAGTTTTGTACTTTTTCTCTTTTTTTTATGTATGAATATTTTTCTTATTTTTTTCTGTAGAATTTCATAACTTTACACTTTTTCCAAGACATATAAAGCAAGGTTTTATGCTTCTAGTATTAAAAACTGGTTTAACCTCGTCATTAGATTATATCTAAACCTAAATTAGATGTTTAAAAAGCACGGCATTCCTTTTGGATTTGTTTTGTTGGATCTAATCTTGATGCCAACGATGGCTCAGCTTGCAGAGGAGTTTAGGCATGTCAAATCTGTCTAGGGTCAAAACCCTCACATTGGCGTGGTGTAGAAGTTTGGGGAATTAGATATCAGAGCAAGTTTCATCCACATACTTGACCGTGGTTTAAAAGTAAGGTTTCTTTCGTTTTTACGCTCGTGTAGCTTCCGAGTGTGACGCTAATAAACTATATGAATTTGTCACCAGAAATTCATCTCAAATGACCCCTACCCCTTCTTGGCCCTTTTAATTTTTTATATGTATTACTCATAAATTAGAGATTCGAACGGTGTTTAAAATTACTAGTACCATCCCCGATAACCCTTGGGTCGTCTCGCGTGTGTTAATAAAACTAAAGCAAGTTATCTATCCATAAAATAATACTCCAAAGAGAATCGGTTAACTGCGTTGAAAATCCATTCGGTGAGAAAAAGCAATTCAATAATGGTTTGCTTTACAGTATATTTCTGTATATAAAAATCAAAGCATTCTTCAATAAATAAATGCCTAACTACTGTAAACGTAAGCTTAAAGGAGTCCGGCACATAAATTTTAAAAAAAATTATCGATTTTTTACTTTTTTATATTTTTTAAGAGGACAAATATTTCTGTTTAAAATTATATACGATATGAAGAAATACGATAATTAGAAGCATTTTTATTATTTTTTTTAAATGAAGCTACTCCTTGACGCGCATCAAATGAGCTTTGCTAGGAGTAGATGTGTTTCCCCTTGCATAAGTTTCTGATGAGCACGAATCCATATAATGTTCAAGTGGAAAATTTAGAATGTATTGGGTTTATCCAAAAGTGTATGAGTACACACAGTATCGTGTTAATAACACCATATGGTCGGTGATTCCAAGATCAAAATTTGTGGAATTAAAAACTCAGAAATTAGGGTTAAATATGGCTATTGCACAGTTTAATATGAGTCTTGTAGCAAAATTAATGATCTTAAAACAGTGTAATATTGAACCAAGTTATACCTGTGTGTCATGCTTCAAAAAACAAGTAATAAAAAAAATGTTTTTTTTTTAAGTCAACTCCTATTTCGATCAACAAAGAAAATTTTTATTTTAGCTACTTTTTATTAAATAGTTACAATTAATATAAATTATATACATATGACAGACTTAAGTGGTAACTAATTTTTTTATTAATTTTAATAAATTATCGCATTATCCCCCACACTCAAAAATATCGTGTATATAAAATTTCAGTTCAACTGAATGCTTTAAAACGTGAGAAAAAAAAAACCTTTTCAAGTTTTGACACAAGTCGCCAAAAGGGTCGCTACGTCGCCACAAATAATGCCAAAGTGGCTGTATTTGTACTTCTTTGAATAATTAGTTTTTAACAACTAATTTTTATTAATTATAATTAAATTGTTGTATTGTCATCCAAAATAATCATGTATATAAAATTTCAGCTCAATGGAGCGCTTTAAAATGTATTTTACAAACGATTGAAAATTCCACCAAGATAAATAAATAAATAGAGATCGTGAGCTAATAGTAGGAATTGAATTAGATACTTGTAGGATTTGTGTAGCCCACAACGAAAGCATCTTAAGATCCCCAAAATAGGCAAAATTGTTAAAAATAAAGAAAAAAGGAAAATTAGAAAAAAGTCTTTTATATGAGCAGAGTTAAAAAAAAATGCTTTATATGCTTCTGGAAAGTACTAAAAAAGTAAATGCTCAGAAAATTACAAATTTTTACTTTAAAGCCTGTTTTCTCAAAATGTAATATTTTCACTTTATGTACCTTTTTTCTAATACTCATTTTCTTTTTACGTTTTACTTATCATATAATCCTCAAATTTCCAGTGAGCAGACTTTTAATATGTTTACATATTTTAATGGAAGAAATTAGATATATCTTGCAAACCTTTTTATAAATAGATATGACATTTTTAAACTAAATTTTAGGGGGGGGGGAAGTTGAACAATTTTTAAAAAATTCACAATTAATTTAATTTTGAACAAAAAGACAAACCCCTTTGTTAAAGTGTTATTGATAGTACGCATAACCCATTGTAAAATTTTTGTTTATGAGAAATAAGTAGTTTCTGAGAAAAAGGTACATAAACTTACGCTATTTAACATAGGCTCCTATGGATGTGCAGGACCCCCTTAACTATTTTGCATCTTTTTTTTAACGCTTCTAATTTAATAGATTTACAGAAATAAAATAATTCTGACTTTCAAATTGAGTAAAATTTAATGAATCATTTGGACAGGCAACATTAAATTTTAAGGTATAGTCTATTTTTTTCCCTCTATTAAACTAGAAGATTTAATAACAATTCCTCTTTTCGTCTGTTTAAAATTTCTTGCACGTTAAAAGAAGCTGTTTTTGAGTAATTTTCCACTTGAATTACTTCAAAACTTTAATCTAAAAACATGGAGTTTTGCAACATTTTCAAATTTTTTTATCAACAGTCGTAAAATGTTATTTTTTTAATGTTGGCAACGTCCTGATAACGAGTGATGGTAATAAAAATGAATTAGTATGCAAAAAACGATTTTCTTTTTTGTCTTTTAAAATGGCAGCATTATTTTAAGATGTGCTTGAATTCCTATTCCTTCGAATTCAATGGAGCCTGTAAGGTGTTACTTTACCTTGAAAAGGGATTTTCAAAATGTTTTAAATGCTGTTGTGACTACTGCTTTCAAAGCCGCTTCTGTCAATTTATTGAAAGAACATGCGAATATAATTAAAAACATGCGTCAAGTTTATCTTAAATACGGGAGGCTGTAAGAATTTTGGAATTTTATCCGTTGTTACGTAGATGGAAACAATGTTTTGGAAATTAATTTTTGGAAGGAGTTTTGGGGATTTAAACCCGTGTTATATCTCCCCTTTCCCGCCGCAGATGTACACATATTGGTGCACACAAGAATTTTTCAAAGGGGGGGGGAGGGCGGGGTTGAAAGTTCACCCCATTCTCTTAATAAACTCCAAAACGCCACCAAACATATTCTTTTAATTTTGTAGATTGTTGGAAAAAAAAAACAGTAGAAAAATTAATTAACGAATAAATAATTAGCTTTAATTAATAGAATAAATTATTACTAACAAAATTCTTTTTTAAAGTTTACGTACTGTATTCATAGGATTATAATCTATCGAAAAAAAAGTCAAGGGCTAGGGGAGGGAATTCCGGACCCGAGTGCCCCTCCCCCCTTGTGTGCGCCACTGTATTACCAAAATGTTACTGGACCCTTTGTAGTATAGAGAAATATTGTGATATGGCCGATCTTTGTCGACCATATCGTTGTGGGTCAGCGTAAGTTAGAGGTGTGGGATTCTCGAAATGTGAAGACATTTTAGAATTCTTAATATGACTTTTATTAAGAGTTTAACTTAAATTACTTATATATCGAACAAACTTATATTAAGTGAGAATAAACCAAAACACGTAGCCGTAGTTAACACAGATCGCGCAATTGGATCACTTATCTAAATAATTATATTATCCGCCTACTCTCAATCCTAATAATATTTCGAATTCGGAAAATAATCTTCCTATCTGGAATTTCCGCAACGGTTCAATCAGATATTCAGTTAGGCTCGAGTGCAATAGTATGCACCTTGTAGTATTGGCTAGATGTCCGTGATTCTTGGGTAGGCCGCCAATTTACTCTTCTACCTTTTTCAAACTGAACTTTCTCTAAATTGCCATTAATCTTGGCCGTCAAAGAACACAGAGGTTATGTTAGAGAAAGAACGCGTGAGCCATCACAATATGTTTAATGTAATGTAAAGACACGTAATGAACATGCTGGAACTCGCATTACTCAACGAAATTTCTGTGACTTGAGCATTTTGAGCACCCCCAACAATTTAAAAACCCTCCAAAAGAAAGGAAACTTGTTTTTGATCACCCCGTATCTTAAAAAACTGTTAATAATTTGCCATTTACATAAACAATTTAACAAGCTTCTATCAACATTTAGAGAATTAAAATAGCACTAGTGTGTGTTTCTAGTGGCGTGACGGAGAATATTAGGGCCTCCTTGCAAAGTCAGGTTTTTCCTTTGATATTTTATAAATTGGTTGAATACGTACTTCGCGTCATCCAGACTTTAGTCCCCTAACTCTTGGGCCTATGCGGGGGTTACGCCACTGTGTGTTTCTTGAAAATATAGAAGCTTGTAAAAAAAGACCCTTTCTTTCAGACGCTATTTATCGTATAATATCCAGGATTTGCAATTAAATTTCGCATACAACACAATTAGAAATATATAAAAAGAATATTATACTGAAATTATAAAACGAAAAATATCGACTATCAAGAATATAAGGGCCGCCTATCCGGTATAGTGGTTAGTGACACTGACTGCGGTGCCTTAGGGCCTGGGTTCGAATCCCGGAGAAGGCATAGTTGATTATAAATGCATAGTGCCTTCACGGCATGAGAGTACTCTAACTAGCCATCGAGCCGCAAGTTCTCTCGTGAGGTTGGTGGAAGAGAAAGAGAAGTGGAAGACCCCTAACCACCCCTAGAGAGTTCTCCCCCAAAATTGGGGAGGAACCGAAAAAAATCGTATTGTCACCTGCATGGTGCTCAATGCTAAGGATAACGACAGGCGTAAAAATGTAGCCCTCCGCCGCGATGAATTTCGTGGGCTTTGATCTGATGTTAATGTCGATCAGGTGGCAAAAGCAGCAGCAACTACAAGAATATACGGGCATATAAACCAAATGAAGCATATATACTAATATTTATACTAATGTAGCATGGGATGTTGAAGATAACATAGTAAATTAGATTACAAAGATGTTATCCAATACTAATAGCACAGTTTTAGAAAGATATTAATTTTATAAATGTAATATGGTGCCAGAAAAAAAATTGGACTGAATATAATTAATAAATATTTAAAAGAAGAATAAAATGTTCTATTTTTTTAAGTAATAGAATATTGTATATATTTGTAAAAATACAGTATTAATGTCAGTTCATTCGCCAAAGAAGACAAAACCATTTTTAGGAAAATTTTAATCTTGAATCCTAATTTTTTTAAGGCTACACAACCCCCTAAAAAACAAAAATTGCACTCCTCTCCCATCATTTATCGATTGGACTCCGATTGAGAAGTTTAATTCTAAATTTTAGATCTGATATCCAACTGGTCTTAAAGATATTGTATTTTTATGAGTACAGAAATTTTCAAAATAGTTGCTTTTACAAATCATAAATGTGTTTTTCTCAAAACTTTTACTCTTTATTGATTCAAATGTTTACTGTTCCTAAAGAATTTTCTTTTTTTTTCAAAATAGTGTTGAATATTTGCTTTCATATATACTCGTATATGTACTATAAAAGTTAGCAAGGGCTTAGGCCTGAGAATTCTTGTTATTTTTTAATGGCGTGTCAAACAACATGAAACTGTTAGTACTTGTTTTTTCGGCCTTAGCTATTAGAAATCTATCTATCTCTCTCTCTATATATATAAATGGATGTTTGTATATATGGCCTCGCTTCACTCCAACACCGTTCAACCAATCATTATGAAAATTGGCATGTATATGTATTTTTTGTGGAGAAAGTTTTTGTGCTTCCTCTTTGTTGCAGCTCCCCACCAAGTATCGCTACAGCATTTCAACTTCTACACCTTTCAATCAATCGCCAAGTGGCCAACATGATCGTCAAAAATGATGCCAACATTTCGCTATGTTTCCATCGAATCGCCATTATAATGTAAGGAACGGCGTTGCTTGCGAATATTACAATTTTAACATAAAATAAATACAACAGAAAGTAATATTAACATATTACACATCCCCCAGATATAAATTATTTACACAATTTTAAGCGTTTATTACACAAAATGTGTAACAATGTGTATCTTTTGCTGAGCAGAGATCAGCTTAGGAATGTGTTTTCAAAATTCGAGGGTGTTATAAATAATTTTAAAAAAATCCCTTTTATCAACTATTAGATCTACAGACTTAAAATTTAATAAATATGGTTCTTTTGCTCAGCTGAGGTATGCAAAAAGCTTTTTTTTTGTTTGTTTAATTTGCAATTCACTTAAAATTAACTCATTAAAAACTTTATCCTCCAATCTGTATTGTTTAATTTTTCAGTTCATCCGTGTGAAGAACGGTTATACCAGCTAGTAAATATTAAAATTCAACAAAGAGTAGGATTTTAAATTTTCTTGTAACTTTTGTTCCCAGTATAATTCAAGAGATATAAAGTACTTAAAATAAGTAAAAAAATTTAATATTTAAAAAAACTAAAGAGTTTCAAAAATTTTACGTTTTAAAGTTTTGTAAAGTATTGACTTGTCAAACTGACTAATTTTTAAAAAAAAACAATTTAATAGAATAATCTGAGAAAAAAATAATCATTATCTAGCTTTGATATTTAAGTCTTCAAAAAAAAAATTTTTTTTTAATGGTTTCTATATAACTTTTAAATTGTAGTAAATACACTGTGTTTTTTTTAGTAATACACTAGTACTTATAGTAAATGCACTAAAGTGTCCTTTTTTAAAGGGAAGTTTTCAAAGAGAAAGAGAGCGAAACTTAAAAATGATAAGAACCATTTTGTTTGGCATTTCTTTCGTTTCAGTTCTTCGGTTTTTTGCCAGATGAAGTGTAAAAAGTTCAAGTGAAAATAAGTCATACAAAAAAGTTTTTCCCAGAAGCTGGATGTTGAACCTTGGTTTCATTCACCAGTAAATTACCCCCCACCCCGGGGGGGGGGGGCATACTGAGGACTCAGAATAAAATAAGAATTTGCATTGAAAATAAATTCTCCGTCTCTTAAAAGTAAAGCAGAAGCTGAAATGTGTTGTATATTAATTCAACTTTTATGTTAGAAATTTAATATATTTAAAATTTCTCTTTTTAAACAATAGAAGAGTAACTATCAATAGTTAACAATTTTTTGAAACTTACACAAATCGAGAACTGTTATTGGAAATTTTTGAATCCAAATTCTTCTAAAAATTTAAAACTTTGTGAAAGAATTATTACACAAAAACTTTTTTTATGGGGATTTCTTGTTGCAGTATTGAAATCAATCTGTTGAATTGAAATTGATGCTTCAAAATTCTCAGCCTTACAAAAAAGGCAAAGAAAAAGAAGAAGAAAAAAAAAAAAAAGAAGAAAGGAAAATTTGCAAATTTTTTCGAACGTATCGCGAATATTGAATAATTTCATTCAAAAATGAGAAAGGTAACGAATTTTGATACTCTACATTGGAACATTCCCTTTGATTTTTAATTTTATATTTCTCTTTATATATAAAAAAAGTTTTTCGTGATACTGTAATAAATTTATTTACGCATCACAAATTCGCCAAAAATGGTGCCAACTTCGCTACATCGGGAATAGAACTACATTATACGTGTAAGTTACAGTTTTACAATTTGAGCAATGAGCAGGAACAGAGTTGTAAAATTTGTACAATGGAGGTTTGTCCGCCGTTAGTTATTATTAAAAGATATTGTATTCCATTTTGTTATTTCTACTTTTTCCAACGTTAAGATTAATTTCTTCAAGTAGTTTATGCATAAGCTGAGGTGATCACCATATTCATTCTAACTTGGTATATAATGAATGTTAGATGTAGTTTTAAGGAGGGACAAGATATTGTTGTTATATTACTCACTAAAGAGGAACATTCACCCCAACCACAATTATAACTTCATATGAATTTAAATTGTAATATGTCGAGTTAGGATAACATTTAACTTATTTTTGCTAAATATTTCTTTTAATCTGAAGTTGAAGTTTACTTTTCCATTTCATTTTTCCAATTTCAGATTTAGTTCAATAAAAATAATTAACTTAATTCTTATTTTGATTCGCTAAAATGCATCTTAGGTGCTTCTGGGATGACACTAATCCCTTGAATAAAAAAGAAAGTGAGAGTATTTGCCGGATGGATTGGTCAATAAGATCTTCAGAGCAGTGTTTCCCAAACTTTTTTAACCCACGGACCTCTTCTTAAAGTGAAAACCTGCTCACGGACCCCTCAAGTGAAAAAGTTACATAAATGCATAGCATAAAACTTACAAATTTAAAAAAAAATTCTGTTGAAGAATTATTTATTGAAATAATAACTTTAGTTTAAAATAAAATTTAAAACATTAATGACTTGGATAAACTTGATGAGATGTTATGAGTGTATTTATGTTCGTCTCAATGTCTGTGAGTAGCAACCGCAAATCCTCACGAGCACGGTTTAAGTCCCTCATTTGTGGACATTTCAATAGGTGCTCCTTTATTAGTATGGATTCATCTGTGTTTGGGATCTGAGTTAGTCCACGCGCAAAAGAGGGTTCAACAGCCAGTTAGGAATATCCAAGTGAATTATTGTTATTTATTTAAATTTCCATAAAAATATAAAAATGGATCCAAATTTTTTAATTTTATATTAAACCTTACACGAAGCCCTGAAGGAACCTTCAGCGACCACAAAACCAATTTCAATTTTCCACGGACCCCCTAATTGATATTGGGGACCCCTGGGAGTCCGTAGGGATCACTTTGGGAGCCACACCTATAGATTTCTCCTGGGACGTTCTGGAGAGGGCAACTGCAACCCGCAACCCCCCTGAGAGGCGATTCTGAGCCTGAAAACAGAGTTGCTGAATGAGTGGGTTTAATTGCCATATGAACTCATTAATTAATGAACATATTAACTTATTTCCAGTCTAAAAAACCACACTTCGAGTCCCGTACATCTGAAAGAATGCACTGTATGCCATATTAACCATTTTTTTGGGGGGGTCTATTCTGCAACTGCTGTTTCATACCTTTCGACTCTGATGACTGTTGCACACGATCATGCATGTAACTGTTGAATAGTTATTTTTTTTTAATTATATCAACCCTATGTACATAACAAATTTAATTAAAATCTGTCCAGTAAATCTAGAGATAATCAACCAAATCTGAAAAAATTCTTTAAATTTTCAACATCAGTGTATTCTTTGTGATATAGGTCACATTACCAATTGGTTATCGCTTAAAATTTATTTATCTGTGAGGAATTTAATTAAATAACATTTGATCAAACGCGTATGCGTTAATAAAATGTTTCACAATTATTAACTCACTTTATATATACACAAAAATTTACATACTAATATTTACCTTTAGCAAACCTTATGGTCCTAATAGGTTTAAAATGCTTTTAGTTTTTTAGACGTAAAAATAAATACAATTCTTTAGAAAAATAATTAACAATGTGAAATCTTTTTGGAATTTTATGGGAATCGAATATATTCCCATAGAATTATTTGTCCTTATTAGGCATTTATTTTCCTTTATTCAAGTATGCCTAATTATTGCACAAAATTATACTTACCAAATCATATAAAATACGCGAGAAAACTTGGTAATATATTATACAACACAATAAGA
>BMAV01022129.1:848483-882365 GCA_019973955.1 Trichonephila inaurata madagascariensis | reverse complement strand
TGTTGTAAATTTGAAGAACGAGCTTGAAATAAAATTTAGATTTAAAAGATGGGAGCTTACTGCTTCTTTAGAAAGCGCAATTCAGTGTTTATTTCTGTTATAAGGATAAACTTGTTTTTAAATTTTTTATAAATATAAATGTGTGTATTTTGTATGCCGCAAACTACTCTCAAATAAATTTAAATATGGCCACTAATGGTTGTAAAAATGTGAAATTAAGAAAAATTATGTGAGAAATTAAAAATAAGAGCGATAAACGATATCTTAAAATATTAATTCATTTTTAGATGTTCTTTAAGCTAAAAAAAAAACTAGGGTTTCTTTAAAGGTTCTAGGTTTACTATACTAAGTCCTATAAGAAATAAAAGAATAATTAAATTTTCCTCTAACTTAGGTTACATATCGAAAAAAATTTCGTCAAATTTGACTTGGCGCGGTATTATATATCGAACTTTTCTAGACAATCTTAGACACAAGATATACAAAATATTCCAAAACACCCAATAAAAACCGCCGACGGCCACCACAAAGAACACGTGAAAGCATTACTGAACTTACTATATCAATGAATGAAATTCTTCTTTAAAATATTTATAAAACTAACATAACAACTGATTAAGAATGCAAAGTAGAATCATCCGCATTCTAAAGCTTCTCTCTCTCATTTCGTAAACAAACATCAATAATCCTATTAAAAGGTGAAAACAATTTCAAATGGTTCTTGGCTAAAGATGTTTAACATTAAACGCTTCAATGCATGGAACGTTTTATTTACATAACAACTTCTTGAACAGTGTTCCAATTCGATTAAATTTTACGAGCAATGCGTCTCTAGAATATTATTACTTAATTACGAACTGCACCAAGGTATTCGAATACGAATTGTTCTAAATACTATTAAAGAATTACTGTGATCAGATGATACGTTACCCATACATTTAAATCAACTCATTGTTTGCAATTGGTTATTGAAAAAATAAACAACTCCCGCTACGCCGCGACCCATTCTGTTTAGAGGTAACGGTTTTTTGGCAAGTATTGTAAATGTCACAGTTAAATCTTTTACAACTTCATCCATGTTTAGAGCGGATGTAGGACTGTTAACATCCATCAAACGCTAGTGATTCGAAATTCACTTCCTCGAATGTTTTTCGAACTTCCTTTTTAATATTAAAGATTCACGTAGTTTATTTTTTTATTTTATTCGCCAACATTTCCGCATTTGGAATAATGGAACGATTTGTATTACAACAGTGTTCAGCCATTTTGTTGCGTCAGCTTGGAACGGTTGCCCATAGTGCAAAAGAAAAATTTTAGTGAACTATATTCCTAGTTCCGTTTTAAAATAATCGTTTGGTTGTGGTGCAGTTCATTCAGGTTTATATTCGAATTCTTAACTAGTTCACAGAACTTTAAAGGAGTCAACTGTGTTCGCACAAAACTTTTATTGAACAATCCAGAACATTCTTAATTTTTTATCATTTTAAAAACATATGTAAATATTTTTAAAAAATGATTTACATATTCAGTATTTGTTTCTCGATGCTTTGGTTTCTTTTTAGCAAAAATTGGATGTTATAATAATTTTTTTTTTACGTATCGATCGTTGCCGCAATTTCTGTAAAGGCGATTTAGTCATATAACTAAATTCTTATTTCATGAAAAGTTGTAAGGCACGGCCCGCCCCGTTCATTGGTGTTTGGGAGTTAGAATAAAGATCAGTTATAGTCAGAACAATTCCAAATTTATTAATCCTTTACTAAATTTCAACAACCCAGGGTAGGAAATTCCCTCTTCTATAAAATATAGGAGCAACTACACATCAGAAAGGATACTTAATAATTCATAATGATTCAATTAACTTACCCTTAGAACTCTTTGATTACTTACGGTTTGAATTACCATAATACCTTTCTCAGCTATTCGACCTCTGTGTCGTTATTATTCAAATATAACTTAATGACTAAACTGTCAATTAACAATCTCAAATATTAAACGATTAATAGTCGAACCACTCTCGACTAGCCTTTCACTAATCGCCAACTTCTATAATCTAACTCAGAGGCTCCCAAATTTTTTTTTGTTTTTTTGTTTCATAGACCCCTTGTCATGTTTTTCGGTTTGGGGTTAGACCCCTCTATATAAAATATTGAATTTTTGAAAATTTATCAGCTAAAATGTTTTTTAACAGCTGATGTAGAGCTACTTTAAAAGATTTAAAATTTTTAACTGTAGAAAAGCATAGTGTTTAAAACTTAAGAAACACAAATTGATTCAATTAAAATTTAATTAATACATAAAATAACTTAGCAACAAACAAATGCCTTAAATAGAAGGAATGAATCTGGTGCTTCAATAACGAATTTCCAACATTTGGCATTAATCTTGTGAGGTTTAACTCTAAATCTCATTGGTTAGTAATGTCTAGTCTTTTTTTGAGGGGGAAGGAGAGGCGGAAATTGGAAACGTGCTGAAACTCCTTCTCACTAGAAAAAGCAATTAAAAACTTTCTCGAGATATTCCATAATTCGGGATGTTGTTGTTACTGATGCCACCTGATCGGCAAAGGCCAGATCGAGGCCCACGATAATAATTCGGGATAAATATCTAGTATGTCTTTTTTACTTAACTCTGGCAAAAAACGCTGAAATGGTGGTCCTTGTTTTAATAAAACTTAAACTTGTAAATGCAAATTAAACTCATTAAATGTAGTAAATAAATCTGTTAAATAGGTAAATCTCGTTTCCACTTCATTACATTTTCTTTTAAAATTAATGTCACGAACTGGTTTAATGCGAGCCACTATCGTAGACCCCCATTTACACCTCATGGACCCCCAAATTATTTTTTCGCTGACGTGGACCCCTTGTAGGTTGTCATAGTCCCCTGGGGGTCCATATAGACCGCTTTGGAAATCACTGATATAACTTTTAACCTCTCTCGTACCTAAAAGTTAATGGTTTTATTTAAGCCTTCGTGTTTACATAAACCGCGTCGTCTTTTTCGGGAGAAAGTTTTCAATAGAACAACATTTAAAGGACGTAAATTTTCCCAAGAGGACTAGTGAGAGACCCTTTTCGCGGATAGACCCGTTACAAAGTTTTATGTATATTTATTTGTTTCATTTATTTTAATTATTTTATTCAGTTAAAGCGTCAAGATATTAAAGAATCCAATTCTCAAAATTGATAATTTTATATAAATTATTTAAAATAATATAAAAACTAAATATTGTAAATAAATAACAGCTTCTTTTATTTAAAAATGAATTTAAATCTCCCATTCCTTTACATTAAAGTGAATAAAATGCCAAATGATCAAAACCGACTTTATGAGAGAGGATAAATAATACCGCACTTATTTTTCGTGTTATATCAGTTTGTTTATTTTTAATATAAACTCATTAATTTATCATTTATTTCATCAGCACCAGAGTTTGTTTAAGAAAATCAATAGTATATCGAAATACAATGATATTAAAATTTATTGCCAATCCAGAATTAATTTAAGAGCATATTTCAACTTTATCAATCTGCTCAGTCAAAATTTATTAATTATTATATATATATATATATATTAATAAATTTTTAAAATTTTAATATAAACACATTTTTTGACACTCATTTTAATGAAATTAAAGATAATTTACTTTCAAAATCTGATATTAATAATTTTCGTAGAAACAAAAATTTTCTAATTTATTTTACATAACCATTATAAGTAAATATTACGAAAAGTATTTAATAATTAAATTCGTCTATTTACATTCTTATTTGTATTTTGATTTTTTTCCGTTTATGTAAAAACCGATTCTTATTTTACATTTTATTTATAGAATAAAAAAAAATATTTCGAATACTTGAATCGTTTATTACCTTCAGACATTTTTCAATGTAAGGTCTTTTTCCTTCAAAAAGGATTTAATTTTAAGAAATCATATCGGAAATGTTTCAATCAACATTTAAACACAAATTTAGGTTGGAATATACTCAAATTATAACTCAAACTCAGTGGCGCAACAGCCCATGAGGGCCAGGGCCTACTGTGCCCATCCTAGTATACATGACCATTGGGCGCTGAGGTGCATGCTCAGTCTGAAGCGAGACCTCCAGTGTTTAAGTCCCCAAGCAAGCTTGGTACTCATTTATAGACCCACTGCAGTAGGGATGAAAGGTTGAGTCGACCTTTCTCAGACCGGGAATAGAACCCAGACCCGGAGTGGTAGCGCGAAACGCTACCACTCGGCGCACTGGGCCTTCCTACTTAAATTATATAAGAATTAAATGTATAGCATTGCTTCAATATTATGACATAATTTTATTTAAAAATTGGTAGAGCTATATTCTGGAGAAAAAAAATTAAAACTAGTTTTATTTTTTATAACATTTTTTTTAGAGTATTAAGTATAATTGCCCTTTTAAATAAATTACATGAAATGTTAATACGTCCTTGAAATTTTTTCATTGTTTTCACTACTATAAGGATTTCCTAACCGGCTTTTGAAAGTTTTTTATGAGTATTCATTAAACTGGAATTAAATTTAATTTTTTAAATTAACCAATCAAATAAAATCCTAAGAGATATTGCAGTATGAGAATCTATTGTTTCTTCGCGTTTTGAATACATAAATTCATAGAAATGCATCCAGAATTTTTAAGTTTATTTTTTTTTCTTTCAACTTTTAGTTTCATAATTCCGAATGCAAAATGAATCATAACCCTCAAGATGCGCAGTCTTATAAAGGTTCTGTTTATTCCTTCTTATTAAATTACTTTCATGAATTGATTTCGAAACTTTTCTGCCAGATAGTCAATTTTTCGACACATCGAACAATACAAACGTCTTCATACGATTAATAATTCGTTGTTTTGGTTTTCATTTTCCTAAATTTCTCTGTGGACTTACAGAAATGATTAATGTACTTTGGAAAAACCACACTATTGTTTTCATTCGGGGATGTTTTACCTGGAGAATAATTTCAAGGTGTTGAAATATTCGTGTAGAAAATCGCAATTTATGGTAAATTTGCGTCAACTTTAAGCGAGAAACTGCAAATTGTGTAGCTAATGATATGTCCATGAAAAAATTTTGTCTTCGAATCTTAGCGAAAATAAACCATAAAGCAACTATATTGATGCTGTTGGATGGGAATTGTAAGATTTGTATCACTATCCTTTGAGTGAAAATGTCATCAAGTTTTGTTCTAGACTTGTCTAGGGAAACGAACATTTACTGTAAACGTTTTCAATTACGAATTATGGAAAGAAGTAGAGTTATATTTTCTTTTAACGCTCTTTTTTTAAATTATTTGTAATTTTTGGTGCATTTTCCGGTTATTGGTGGTGTTTTGGTGTATTTTCAGAATGTTGGCACATTTTTGGCATATTTTCACACAGTTGGCACATTTTTGGCATATTTTCACACAGTTGGCATGTTATGGATTTCTTTTTTGTAATTTGTAATTTTTGGTGCATTTTCCGGTTATTGATGGTGTTTTGGTGTATTTTCAGAATGTTGGCACATTTTTGGCATATTTTCACACAGTTGGCATGTTATGGATTTCTTTTAGCCTATTTTTGAGGTATTATCTGATATGTGTACTTCAATAGCATACTCGTGTCTGCTTGTGAATTATCTCATTTTACACACACGTTTGTGTCAAAATATGGTCGAATAGGAGATTTTACCTAATTATTTATTCCATGTTGAGGCGATCTATTTCAAATTGTTGAATGGAGGAGTCACCATTTTGTTGGTTTTCTATGTCAGGGGTGGCCAACCCAAATGAACTAGCGGGCCACTTCGGAAGAGGTTTACAATCCCGCAGGCCGCATATAAAAGTATATATCTTTATATTAGATTTGGATCCATTATAAACATTTGTTGGAATGAAAATTTAAAACATGCTGATATATTATTATTTTCATTGTTTTTCATGTATACAAACATAGATAGAATAATAATAATAATAATGCAATGATCAAATAATGTTTAATTTATTTAGTTAGTGGGATGTTTCTCAACTCTTTCACTTAGTTTTTGCAAGTCGATCTCAATGCATGTGTATTTGCGTATCCTAATTGATGTTGTAGATTTTCGTGCGTTAAGTTTGAGCACGATTTATGCTTGATAAATTTCAATTTAGAAAAAAAAAAGGGGGGCCGCCCTTCGCAGTAACAGAAGCAACGTGATAAAGTAATAACAGCTATGGGATTTATTTTTTACACACAAAAATAAAAAAATCTTTAAACAAAAATATTGTACAAAATAGTTGAATTTTGTAAAGTTTAAAGAATCTCGCGAGTCGCAAAACTATTCAAGGCGGGCCACATGCGGGCCCCGGGTCAAGGGTTGGACACTCCTGTTCTAGGTCTATCTGCAGTATATTCCACAAGTTCTCTCTTTGAGAAGTATATTTGTCACAAATTAAGCGAATGTGTCCCAAATCGTTATTTTCTTTGCAGATGTTACATGTAGGATTATTCATTTATTGATATTTATGCAGGAGCATATTATTTCGTAATAGACAACATATCACAGTATTTGACGGTAATTTTTGATTTGGCGAAAATGGTTAACGGATCAATAAGTATGAGATGATTTTTAAAAAACAACCATTTATGAATAAACTTTTATTGATGAATATTAGTTTTATTGGTAATTTAGTAATGCTCTAAAATACATTTTAAAAATGCATGTTTTACAATATTGATAGCAAGGTATATAATACAAAATAATTGTAATTTAAACTGTTGATTAAATCAAAAGTATGAAGTATATCTTCCAGCCCGCAAAATAATTCTTTTAATGCATAAAAGTCCCGAAAACTCTTTAATATAATTCGATTGTATCATTTGTTTTTCTTTGAATAACTTTAAATTCAAATAATATACTCAATCTTTACATTTTAATCGTTCGGTCAATTAAAAGAATATGATACAATTACAGCGTACAAAATCATAAATAAAAAAAGTCGTTTTTTTAGTGTCGCCCCCCCGCCCCCCTTCACAATTCTATAATCGTAAATATATTTTTTAAAAAAGTTGTTAAAAAAAAAGGTTAATAAAAAAAAATTTTTTTTAAGTAAATAAATACTGTAATTGAAAATTGAGCAGCTATTAGAAGGGTTTTAAAAATATTTCGAATTGTATTGTCGAATAATCATAAATAGAAAATCGTGGGTCAGTTACATTCCTTTTATCACGCCGCACCCTTTTTAAGATTTTTCTTACTTCACGCAAAGCAAAACTCCAACAATGTGTGGCTAATCCCAAATCGGTCAATTGAAATCAACTACAGGAAGAAAATAAAAATCGTGTGCACGCTAACCAAACGATCAGAAGCGAGCCGCAACGGAAGCACCCACTTTTCACTTCTCCTCCCCTTTCCAACCTCCCACTTTTCATAATTTCTCTAGGAAAATTATTTTGAAAAATCCAAAGTTCTATGAACCCGAAACAGAAAGGGGTAAAAAGCCTGCCACACAAAAATGGTGAAATTCGGAATTCAGCATTTGGAAGGTTGTTGATCCATGATGAATCGTTTGGTTTTTTAGCTGGCTCACGTGTTTCCAAAAGTGTGCGTGAATTTTCTGTTTTCATTTAAACTGGGAAAAACGAGACAGAACTTTATTGACAGTTTTTTTTTTAAATAAAAGAACTCTTAATTTAAATCATATTTTCAAAATTTAACCTTTTTTTTTTTCTTGTTTGTTTACTTTTCTATCTATTTATTTTCCAAAAATTCTTGTTTCTTTGAGTTAATTTTTTTTTTAAATTTATTTCTCGTTTATGAGAAAATAGCATGTTGCTGGAAGGGGGAAAAATAAAGTAATTTCAAGTCAGTGCTTACGCGTTTCTACTCAAAAGTTTTCTTGGAACGAATAAGTGGTCGAAATCAATTTATCTATTTATGTACTTTTTTTTTCTAATGTACCAATTACTATTTTTCTTACTTTTAAAACTATCCTAATAATGGTTTTTATAGGAATATTTGTAATTTTAAATAAGCTCCGTGACAAAAAAAATGTACTTGCGTACTATCACAACCCTATTGGCGATATTTAATAAAACCACACGAATCCTAGAAGTGGAATACGCTGATAGGAATATGGATCGCGCAGTCAAAAAATACTACGTGAAAAATAATAAGTAATTATAAATAAATAATAACCAATTATTTATTAGAAATAAAGGATTTATTTTTATTTAATTTTTTAAAATTTTATTACTAAATTTTTATTTTCATGACTTTATTATTATGTAATAATATAATAATAATAATATATAATTTTTAGTTTTATTATTTGTTTTATTGTTAAATTTTATTATTTAAGAATTCCGTAAATCCCAAATTCACCATTTTAGAATTCAAGCATGCCGTATCAACTAATGGTTAGGCTTAGAATCGTGGCAAGAGGAAAAATATGAGACAAAGCACGTGGTTGCCAATTCAGAGCCTATGACACGTGCGAAATCGGGGTTGCCAATTTGGTGAGTTAGTTCCCTTGAGAGTTGGCATAATTGTGGCAGTACGTACCAAAAAAAAATTTTTTTTCTAAAGTTTTTCTCTTTGTATATTGAAAAAAATCTGTCGCTGAAAGTTATGACCCCGCACCCCCTCCTTGGGAATCTATTTCCACTTTTAGTGAATCTACTCAAAAAAAGAAACACATTTGCCAAATTTTAAATCTCTAGTGTGTTTTAATAATTCGAAACCGAGAACATTTTTTGGGATTGAAATCTATCGAAGCTAATTTTGACAGTGTTCGTTCTTAGTGGATCTTTTCTAAATAAAGAATCATGCTTACCGAATTTCTAGTCTCCAAGTGTAATAGGAAAACGAGAATTTTTGTCTATAACACCCCCCTGCAACCTCCTTGCAGTTTACTTCTGCGGATTTCTACACAACAAAAGGAATTGATCTCATTGACCTCTTGACATACAAATAAAACGGGATTTGATGCTTCCGAAAAATGCTTTTTAATTTGCCTAATTTAACGGTTATCCGTAAGAGTAGAAACACAGAACCTTTTTATTTTAAAATTTACGCTGTTATATAACATTTAATCAGGTTAAGAAAGGAAAAGGGAGAACCTTGAACATTTGAAACAAGGCAGATTCGATCCACATTTCTCGACTTCCGCAGAAGACATCTCGGAGACGTAAATGTCTAAAATGGCTTACGAAATGAATACCTCCCTGATAACATATGTCAAGAAAACTGAACAAGAGCAAAATAATGCATCCTTAACCAAAACATTTTTCGAAGATAAAATTATTTACAAAAAGTTTTTCAATGAGTTATTTTTTTTACTTTCCATAATGCAAGAATAGGCTAAAATCATGTGACATAGTCACATGATAACGACAGTCACGTTCTTCCAACCGATTACTTCATAAATTCATGTGACGTCACACTAATACGATAAATGCAATCACATGCTCCCAGCTAATCAGTCTATGCACATCGATGTTGCCAACGTTTGTTTTTTACGAAAACTTTCTTATAAAAAGTATATATTTCCCAATAATAATAATGTACATTTATAAACAAGATGCTTTCGATTTAAAAGTACACGTACAGTTTATATATTTGTTTAGTTTTGGAAAAAACTTTTGAAGAATCTTCGTAGATAAAACATCCTTACACAATTATAAAATTAGAGATTTTATCTAAATTTTATAAATAGAACAACAAAGTACAAGTTTAACGACAATTTGTTTTGGATTCAATGAAGAACACGTGACTGTCTTTATCATGTGACGTCTTGAATTTAGTCCAATGAAAATAAACGGTTTCTGTTTTACCGAAACAAGTCTTTTCTCCTTTCTACCATAAGTATCTCAAAAATTTTAATTGCTGAAAAAATTTCGGCAGAAAAAAATAAACAAATAAGGGGCATCATTCATAATTTTCGGTTTCCTAGGAATTTCCAAGTAAATCGTTTCCGAGTATTTTACAATTTTAAATTCTTAAACATAATAATAATAGTTCCGTGTACAATCTCTTGCATGAAAAAAGAATTTTTTCGTCGGTTTTCGAGTTGAATGGAGGTTTTTCAAATAAGCTTTTCAAGAGAAGTACTGGTTGTGTGGTTTTAAGAAAATAAGAGTATTGTACATACACAGAAAACTGGATAAACAAACTTTACGAGGAACTCCACACACAAAAAAAAAAATTCTTTTACTGCTCTAGTAAAATGAAATCAAGGACTGTTTGTAAATATAAGATTTTATTTTAAAAAAGATCTTGGATCTTATTATGAAAACAGCCTTTTTTTTATAAAAAAAAACATATATTATTTAGAGAAGAAATAATTCAATTCTACGAAAAACTTTCATCAATTTATTTTTTTCGAAAATTTAATAAGTAATAAAAAAAATATAAATAGAGAAATGGAATAAGTTTCTCTCTACGTGCTATTTATTTATTTATTTTTCAGGAATATTACTGTATAAACTTAAATGATAATTATTTTGACTCTCTCTAAAAAACACTTCTTTTCGCCTTTTTTCTTCTAAGAAAATTAGCTTCCTGTTGTTTAGAAAATGTTTTTCTGTTCTTAAGATTTAATTTTTTAGAATTTTAACTACTACATAGTCATAATAATTAACTAACTCTTATTTTATTTCAAAGATAAGCAAATAAATATTTACATTTAAATGCAGTGTATGTATAATAGATGAACGGTTTTAATTAGATACTTGGTCCGAAGGAATTCCATATATTTATCTACGAACATAGTTACGAAGGGGGAAAAATAGAGAGAATTTTAATTTATTTTCTATTAACATTAGAGTATGAAAAATAAATAAGACAAGTGGATATAATACCACTTAAGGAATGTAATTTACTGTGTTTGAAGTATTAGGGTTCAATAAAAATGATGTTGAACGTTTTGTCCAGGGGTGGGCAGATTTTTTCAAGGTACGCGCGCGCGACTACTTTTAATGTTTTTAAGGTGTTGCGGTTCACCCAGTGGCGTAGATGTGGTCATTCTGTATTAAAATTGTATTTCTTTTCTTAAAATTTGTTTTTGACTTTGTTCCCCTCTTTTGAAATATGCCAAATTACCATTTTTACTACAAAAACACAAGTAACACAAATTGTCAGGTTGAATGATGGAACAACTATGAGAGAGGGACTACCGCAGCAAGCAGGGAACATGAACGGATGAATCTGAAACCGACGTATGTACATACATTTGTTCGCTGGTGATTCCCGTGCCATCATGGGACATGATATCAAATCCAGAACCAAATCCTGTTGAATCGGGGCGTGAGTAATGATGTCTCAATAGCCAATCCCCTGCTATCACGGGAAGAACTGATCGATTTTTATTCTCCCCCTCAGTTGGTAGGTTGGGAAAATATTCATTTCTACGGCCGGCATCGTAGTGATCGTTTTTTTCCCCAACAGTGGCAATGAACGTGTTAAGCGTCATCGCGTTCGTTCCATTGAAGATACATGCGTCTACTACACTTATCGAATCATTTGCTTAAGGTATCCGACTACGTTCGGAACCGTGCTTTTAAAAAGGCGCATAAATGGATAATTTTCATGATATTTAATGCCACTTAGATTAAAATACATTTATAAAATTGTTTTAAAAACATTCTGACAAAAAAAATTTTTTTTTAAATACAATACTTTGGCAAATAATTAACTTAGAATAACCCTTTTTCAAAACGTTCTCCTTTTATGAAAAATGCTTCTATAATAATAATATTTTGTGCGTGTGCGTATATAAAGTAAAGACTTCTCCAGAGAGTCTGAACTAGGATTTTTGAAAAATTCATATTATTTTCAGTGTTACTTCCAATTGAAATAATTATCGGCTTTTTTTCCCTTAAAATTTCTCCCCTCAGTTGTAGTGAAATATGGATAAATCCACTTCTAAGTAATATATATTTCAAAAATTCTAGTTCAGCCTCTGTACAGAGGTCTGAGCTGTATACAGGCAAAACATTATTATAATAAAAGCATTTTTCATAAAAGGAGAATTTTTTGAAAATGGGTCATTCTATGTTCATTTTTTGTCAAAATATTGTACTTAAATAATTTTTTATTGTAATATTCTTAAAACAATTTTATATACCTTTTCTAATCTAAGTGACACTAAATATCGTAAATATTATCCATTTATACGCTTTTGCAAAATCATGGTTCCGAACGTCGTTGGATACCTTAAGTGAACACGGTCGCATCGATTGTGAAAAGTCAATGTTTTGCTGGCTTCGGTTTTTCATAAATAGGTTTCTTTAGTATGCGTGTCTTAGGTCTTCGTAAAGGCAGTCATCCCAAAATGTCTGGGCAGTCCACCAGTCGATCGCGATCGACTTAATGCCCATTCCTGATTCTGCCCTATTAAGTCAGACGTGTGCAATCGTTTTGGCTCGAGAGCCACATTGTGGAAGTGGAGAATACCGGAGGGTCACACCTTTTTGAAATGATTGCATTCATTAGTTAAGATATCAGACTACCCTAAAATCATGATTTTTTTCAAAAATTGACAAACAATTTTTATGATTTTTTTACCATGACTTTACACAAGATGTCAAACATTAAAATGCGTTTTACTCAAAATGTGTTTTTTTTTCGAAAAGCTCAAATGGGGATAGCGATTGCTCAAAAAGTTTTAGAAATCTTTTGCTGAAATTTTTTGTGTATGTTCTGTGTAACGCTAAAAGTGTTTTGACCTTCAGATTTATCAACGTTACGAACGTTAGTGACATATACACAATGCCCCATAACTGAAAGAGCCATATAGTAATATTTTGGGTGCATTTATTCGTTGAAAACGACACGTTTATTGTATAAAAACTACGAAAATACGCCTGTTGAATTTTCACGAGTAGCAAGGGTACCCGCTTAATGTCTCCAATACTTAAGCGCCTTACGTCCGAACCAGCAAGAGGCCCCACTCCATACCTCTGATGCAATTCCCTCTTGACAATCGTCCAACTTTTTCACGGATATGACGTAAGTCACATGATGTCCCCCGCTTGCTATCTCCTCACCATGGAGACGATTCGGGTTCGGGGTGAGGGGGGGGGGAATCACGATTTCCGTTCGCTTTTTCCTCCTAACGTAAAACTGGGTAAATTTCCCATTCACTCTCGCGCCTAAAGAAGTTTCACTCTTAAAAAAAAATAAACTCGAAAGATTTGTATGTGAAATGGTTTGTTAAATCAAAATACGGCTTTATAATAATTTTTACTATTCAACTCTCCTGTAATTTATTATGAGGCATTTCGTTTTAAAATTGAAAGCTAATTTTTTTAATTCCTACAATTAGTTCACAATTTCCCTATATGTATCTTGTTCAAATTTTCAATCGTTAATAAAATACGTTTTAAAGCGCTTTAATGGAGGTGAAATTTCATACACACGATTATTTTGGATGACAAAATACGGTAATTTAGTTATAATTTATGAAAATTAATTGGCTAAAACTGTAATCCTTCAAAGAATTATAGATGTAGCCACGTGTGTGCGTGTGTGTGTTGGCATCATTTTTTGTGACTTAACGACCATTTTGGCGACTTGTGTCAAAACTTGAAAAGGTTTTTTTCTCGCATTTTAAAGCTCTCATTGAGCTGAAAACTTCTATACACAATTGGTTTGCAACGATAATTTAATTATAATGATTTACATTTAATTGACTGAAACTACTTATTTACAGAATTACAGATACAGTCATGTTGGCTTCATTTTTAACGACTTGGGTCAAAACTTGAAAAGATTTTTTTTTCTCACGTTTTGGACTGAAATTTTATATACATGATTGTTCTGGATGACAATTAATGATAATTAATAAAAATTAAATGCCACTTAATATTGTGATTGTGTCATATGTGTATACATATTTATATTAATTGTAATTATTTGATAAAAAGTAACTAAAATGAAATGTTTCTTTGTTGACCTAAATAGGAATTGACTTAAAAAATTTTTATATATATATTACGTACTTGTTTCTTATAATTTCTGATACAAGGGTGTCGGAACATTTTCAGCGCCTTCAGGATTTGTCAGTGGCCTACACAGACCTGTCTTATGGTGGGGGTTCATTCTTAAAAACATGTAGACGAAAGCACCAAGGGATATTCTCTTTAGTAAATATTAAAAAATTGTTGGTTTATTGGGGGGGGGGGCCACCATCCCTCTTGTATATACCACTGAGATATACCTCTAACTTAACCGTTCTCTGAGATGAAATTTAAAATGGACTTTGGAAATAGCAGGTTTGTGGAGTTTAGTATGGTAAAACAATACTACGAGGGCGGTCTGAAAGGTTTCTGACCTCAACGTGAAGATGGCAACACTTGTCAATAAAAGCTAGTGAATTTCGTTGTTCATCTGTTGACAGTTACTCACCAAAGTTTCAGCCATTTCGGAAGCGCAGTTGTTATGTAACAGTCGTTTGAGTGAGTTGATGTGAGTGTTTTTGTGAAAATGGACAAAATCGAGTATCGAGTTGTCATTAAATATTTGTTTTTGAAAGGCAATACGCCTACGCAAATCAAAGATGAGTTGGATTTTCTGTGTATGGGGACTCTGCGCCATGATTTACCACAGTGAAATTTTGGGCAGTTGAATTTAAACGTGGCCGTAAGAGCTTGAGAGACGATGAACGTTCGGGACGTCGAAATACTGCAACTACCGACGAAAACATCGCCAAAGTTCACCAAATGGTGCTAGACGACCGCAGAATTAAAGTGAGAGAGATAGCAGAGGTTATGAACATGCCAAAAGAACGTGTTTGTCACATATTAAATCAACATTTAGGCATGCGAAAGCTGTCCGCGCGTTGAGTGTCGCGTTTGCTCACGTTAGACCAAAAACGCGTTCGAATGAACATTTCTAACGCTCTGTTGGCGCAATTTAGATGCAATAAATCCGAGATTTGGAGCCGATTAATTACTGTAGATGAAACTTGGATGCACCATTATAAGCCCGAAATAAAAATACAGTCCAAACAGTGGACTGCAAAGGGGGAACAGGTTCCAAAAAAAAGCAAAAACTGTTTTTATTTTTTTGGCTGGGAAAGTGATGGCGACTGTTTTTTAAGATAGTCATGGAGTTATTTTAATAGATTGTCTTCAAAAAGGAAAAACCATTACAGGAGCGTACTACTCATCATTAATTGACAAGCTGAAGGTAGAATTTGCGGAAAAATGGTCTCATTTGCAGAAAAAGAAAATCCTGTTTCACCAAGACAACGCACCATCTCACACCTCGGCGATTTTCATGGTGAAAATCCACGAATTACGATTTGAACTGCTTGACTATCCGCCTTACTCACCAGATCTAGCCCCAAGCGACTTCTTTTTGTTCCCTCATCTAAAAATTGCGCTCGGAGGACAGAGATTTTCGTCAAATGAAGAGGCAATCACCTTCGTGAACATTTATTTTGCAGAGAAAAACGCCGAGTACTATTTGGAGGGGTTACAGAGATGGGAGCATCGCTGGGAGAAGTATGTAGTTACAAGGAGACTGTTAAAAAATAAAAAAATTCAGAAAAAATGTCTTGTATCTTTGTTAGGTCGGAAATTTCTCAGACCACCCTCGTATAAATGTATTGCAGGTGAAACAATTGTCTGAAAACACAACATTTCGAAGGGGAAAAAAAATGTAATAACCATCGCTGTTTTTGTTCGGTCAATATGGGTCACACCTGCTTATGTTCCGAGTTCTTTGAATCTCGAAATATTTACTAATGAGAACACTGTTTAGGCCAAAAAAAAACACCTTTCACAATTTGAATGTTTTAACTATCAAAGGGAGTTCTTTTTTCTTCTAACAATATTGTTCTCAGAACCACACCGTCTGAACGCATATTTTTCTTCTTTTTTCGCGCCAAAAGAATTCAGCCGACAATAGTGAACTCGGCCAGGTTTGCTCGAAATTCATCAATGGCTTTTTCTGTTCCCCTCGTCAAGCTGTGACGTCTGTTGTTCTATATAACCACTTGCTCGGGAAAGATATTCATGGAACCCTGGAATAAAAGACTGCACACAAAACAACAATAAATGATCTACTTTGCATATCGCTTGTGTATTAAACACAAAAAAGGAACGATTTTAAAAGAACACTTAAAATGTTCCTTTTGTTTACAGCTTTATGCATCTTTTACGATTAAATCTCATTTGGTAGTAGTGTTTACACCATTTTTTCCCTCGCTGGCACTCTCAATGACCAATAAATACATGCGGCAGAACCATGTGATAACTGTGAAAGACAGTACTTTTAATTCTTTTTTAAAGTGTTCCAAGAAATCATGTCTGCAGATAACTGTTAATTTGATAGAAAACTTTTGAAGACTGATACCAAAAAAAAAATAATAATATTTTTTGAAAAAAAAATTAAAAAAATCTATTTAGACTAAGATTTTTATGTACATTTGGTGAAGAACACACATACAATCCCCGAATTTATTTCAGTTTGATGTCACAAATTAAAATTTATAATTTCAAAGATCAAAGAAGATTATAGTAAGGTTTTGGCTAAATAGTTGCTTTTTTTTATGAATCGAAAATAAACAATAATGAATTTCATGTTATACAAGGGTATCGTAAATTTTAGTATTGCTGAAAACAATTTATATTCGAACTGAGTTTTTATTTGTTATTATGGCTGCTCTACATAGTCACCAATGTGTTATACGGTTCTCTTGGCCTTTCTTGGCCTTTCTAAAGCCCTCTTTATACAGTTCTCTCTCTCTCGTAGCAGATTGTATGAAAAACCATTGTTCCATCTCTTGAATGACATAGTTGGTGTCTAATCTTCTACTCCACTGTGGTTCTCTTAGTTCTGCAAGTACTGATTAGGCATTTGGGACCAGATCAGGAGAATAGGGCGGATATGGCAAAATTCCGAAACCACATTGCTTTGATTTCTCAAATGACCTAGATATGAGTGATTTTGTACTAAAATGGTAAAAAGACAAATGCATTTTGTCATTATAACACGCAGTTTCTTGATCACTTAATTTGTCCAGCAGTTTGCACTAAAAGGCCCTTGTGGTAGTCTAATACTTTTTCAAGAAGTCTGTGTTGGAAATAAACTTTTAACATCCTTTTACCTCAATTTTCTACCTTACCTCGAATTTCCGCTAGGCGAAGTATAAGCAGATCGTGATGCTGTTTAATTATACCGCTATCGAACGGGCCCCATCTAATTTACGAAAGCTTTATATAAAGTTATTTTCCTTTGTGGCATCAGCTCTTCCCTTAATATATAAATACCAGTGTTATCTGCTTATTCAAGCGGTTGAGGGACTATTATTATGACTGTTTCTTAAGATGTCAGCATGTGATTGAATGTTGGATGAATAGGTTTGGGAATTAAATTGTGTGTTTGTTTTAATGTTAATGTATTGAATGTTTAAAGTTTTTCAGATTTTGATTTAATGGTTCTTGTCTCACAGCGTAAATGATCGCGGATTAATATCATTATAATTCGCGTCAGTCTGTCAAGATGATTCCACAACAGCAAAAACAAACAGCTAGAAATAGAAGACGTTGAAATGGGAAAATAAATTATTATCTGACTGCACTTTAAAATTTAAAGACGGCGTTAAGCAAACTTTTTGATTCTATTGAAGCTTTTTTTATAAAAGATATAAGTATTTCGACTCGTAATGCATCAGAATTGGGTAAAATAATTGCATACAATTTACGAAAATTGTTCCACGATTTTAATGCATACAGAATTCAAATTTTTAATTAATTTTTTTTTAAAAAAAATATTCTGGGTATGGGCAACAGTAATAAACTTTCTGTATAATATACCTCATATTGTTGTTGATTGTTATCTCTGATGGTGTAGCTTAGATACACCACTCCATAAAACCAAAAAATCCACAAAAAAAAGGATTCTCTATATAAAATCTCGTCAATAGTAAAATTCAAGCAATTAAGAATACGACAGAAGGCATCATTAGCCTTCCACGAATGACACTGGAAAAACTTTTTGATTTGATGTGGCCACTAAAAAAAAGTGAAAGAGCCGTTTGCTGATTACTGGGAATATTGAGCTGGTGATACCAATGAGGTATTTTCCCAAAATACCAAGTGTGAGCAGGGGTTCTACAAAGTGTGCTTAATTCTATCCTTTTAATTAAGGTGAGTTCGGTAAAGGTTATAGACAAGCGTTTCCCTGCAAAGTGTCAGTAGTGGCAGATTTTGTCAAACTATCGGCTATCTCGTTCCCATGCAATCCAGTATTGAAGGGGAACCAATTGAAAGTATATTGAATGTCTAGAACAAAATCGAACCACAAGATCCAAAATATTTAGGCTTGTCATATCCCCAACAGTTGTCCAATGAGAAAGATGCTGTGTAGAGAAGCACGACTGTCAGTTAAAAGCCAAATGTCCCTGAATACAAGTTCATAAGCCGTGTCAATGAATTGCAATAAGTTCAGACCTAATATACCTCATAATCTTTTAAATTAAATGTTTGGCAAATAAATTCTAAATTTCATTGTTGCCAAACCTATAAATAAAACCAATCTGGGCCACAAGGGAGAAAATATTGTAAGACGTTTTTTACTTGGACGTTTGCACAAACTATAAAGAATATTAGATTTACTTTCCGCACCTACCTTTAGAACCTTCTTAGCCTCGGCTAACTAGTAATAATTCAGTGTTATTGTTTGAAATAGAAGGTCATTGGGTTAAAAATCAACCAACCACAAATAGAGAAGAAAAACTGAACCATTTTAGTTCCTCTAATTATTTAATCCATAGCTCATTAAAAACTTCCTTCACAAGAACACGCTATAATTGAATGCTATAACTTTTTTTTAGTTCAATTTAACTAGTTCGCTTGTTAAAATATTAAATATTATAAAATGTATGCATCAATGCATTAATCTAATTGACTAAAAAAAAATGCTTAAACATTTTGCTATTTGAGAAAACTATTATAGTTTTGTAAAATAAGCGAAGAATAAAAATATCCTCCAAAACAATTCGCATTTGATTAATAAACGTTCCCTTTTTATACTCTATTTTTTTAACGAATACTATGGGGTTACCCTCTGGTCGCCTGTCAGCTGACCAACTCCATTGTACAAGTTATACCTCCCTTCATACCTATTGTTTAAATTGTAAAACTATAATTTACATGTATAACTTAGATCTATTTTTTTTTTCAATACATTGTAAGCAGGAAAAAATAAATTTCAAGTTTTCATCTCCGCATTTTAATTTGTACTTCAGTTTAGTTCCAAAACAATGTTCTTAGTCACCTTTTCCTCTAAACTGCCTGAATTTTTATTCCGTGTTTGCTTCTGCACCTTAACAGAGCCACATACAATGGGCTCAATTCATGTGACGTCGTAGTCACATGATAGTGAAAGCCACGTAATTCTAGCCAATCAATTCAAAAACTCATGCGACGTCATAGTTACACGATAAAAACTATCTAGTGTTTCCAGCTAATTAGTTCACGCGCTCCGGTGTTGCCAAGTTTTGCTCTTTGCAGAAACTTTCTCTTAAAAAGTACATATGTGCACAAAATGCATTTTATTTAAAAGTATAAACATAAAATATGATTTTTTTTTTTTAAATTTAAAAAAAAATCTTTCTGAAGAAATTTTTTCCCCTAACATTTAAACATCTTTACCCAAATATGAAATTTGAAATTTTATCTGAGTGTTACAAATAGAACAAGTACAATTAATTTAATGTTTGTTTTGAATTCAATGGAAAACACGTTTGTTTTTATCATGTGACTTCATGAATTGAGCCCATTGTCCATGTGAGTAAATATTGTTTCCTTCGATGTTATATATGTGGGAATCCAACCGAAATCTTCCAAAAAGACTGGATTCTTCAGATGGCGGGGTTTTTATGGCGTGGTGTCTAGGGGTTTTTAGGGTGTGTTAGTTAATTTCGAAATAAAATAGACAACATAGTTCAAGAAAGAAACTAGTTGAAAACTAAATAATTTATTAAGAATTATAGGGGAGTATTTACATGGGGAATATTTCAAAAGAATAGGAAAGTTAGATAAGCATATTTCGGAAGAATAGGAAAGTTAGATCACATTACTTTAAGGGAGGCAATTGAGATTAAATAGAATTCATTATGGTGCTATTAAGACTTAACGCCTGGCGCGGACGAAAGGGCGCTGACGCGCGAAACACGACTTCTCTCGACGAATGTTAGTGGGCCCCTGGCGAAAAAGGTTCATGTCGGCGTTTTTAAAAAGGACGCTAGATGGCGTTGATGTGGAATACTGTTTTGATTAGAATTGCCGACCTCGGTAAATGTGATATGATCTAACTTCTTACAAATGGAATATCCTACATATATAAACCGACTTTTTTGCAAAAATCTGCCCCTGTAATAGTTATGGCAAATGCCAATCTTACAGAGAATTGCGTACGTTTCAGTGCGAATGGCACACCTAAATCTCCTGCAGTGTCCAATGTGATCCTTGGTATATATACAGTTTCACCACTTTTATCTCCTGATAAAATTTCACACTGCAGCATACTCTTCTGAATATTTTTCACTACCAATTTTGTGCCATTTTGCACTGTCCATTTTCTTTGTAGAATGACGATGCAGTCTAGTTACGAATTCATTTTAGTGGGTGGCATTCCCGACGGAGTTGGTGATGATGCATATTCGGACGGATTCTGTAGCACAGGGGTCGACAACTTTTTAGCTGTGTCGTGTCAAACCAATCTACCAATAGGATTCAGCGTGCCAAACAGTAGGATATATTTGAAACAATTCTATTTCCGTGAGAATGCATGCAGAGTAATAGAATAGAGATCAATAATTAAGATTTACAGTTTCATAATGTATTTATTTTGCACCATTTAAATATATTTCTTAACAAGAAAATAAACGATATAAAATATAAGTATTTCTTCAACAAAAATTTTTAAAAAATAAAAATTGTACATATTGTGATAATTCTCTACCTGGGGAAGCCATCTCTTCATCTACTCGACCTAGATTTGTGTGTGTGGGGGGGGGGGTAACGATTAATGACCCAAGCTAGTCATAATAAAACCAATTTATTATCAAATACAATAATCAAAGACAGTCTTACTCTTGGAAGGAAATCAGGAGTGATATATCGTAACCCTAAATCCTATGTGAATAAGCGCCTGGAATCCTAACAGCTTAACTTTAAGTAAAGTTATCCTATGAATCCCAACTTCCGTAATTTCTTTGACTCGCCAAAGCCCGTTCTATAATTACGCGTCTAAGTTCAGATCCTTACCATCAGCTCACGGCGTTCAGTAACTCTGTTTCCTTTCCTCCTTCCCCTTCTCGATTACTAAACCTCCACTATATATCTACTAACTAATCTAGATATCAGGGTTTCTTCTTGAGAGGGTTGGCAGGGAAATAACTCGATTGATGGCCCCAAAGGTTCCCCAAGAGGATTAGTTGAAAAACTCTGTAAAGCCCGTCACAATATATTATGTATTTTTAAACATATTTGTTAAAATAAGAAATAGACAATGTAAAATATAAGTATTTCCCTTTATTCGTTAAATAAAAAGGTTAAGAAAACTTTTATGCGAACATAATGCTTACACCGCTCTACTTTCATATCGCAAAATCAGAGGTATAATGTGTGACTTTTTCAATTTGATACGATTCTGAGCATTCAGTTAAACAATTTCTTTCCGTACTCGAAATATTTTTCATATGAGGAAAGATGTTTTACTTTGATGCGTAGAACCAAAAGCGGAAAGTAAAGTGCATGCCATTGTCTCTCTTCAAACAATTTAATCTCTCCGGCAATGACATTCAATAATATAAAAAAGAGCAGTAACTTAATCTTTAGAGTTATCCTTCAGATTGTTTCGTTTTATTCAATAAATAATATATATTCAATAAATAAATATATTCGCCCATAATTCTAAAGTTTGTCAAATAAAGTCCATTAAAATTTTCTCAACTTCCATCCACTCAAAAATTAACAAATTTTTAGGGCAGTGCAGAGTGCCACTGAGAATTGTACCATATGTTGCCAATCCCTGCTGTAGCATAACATTCTCTTGATAATCGCCATCGTCGCCGCCAAGAGAGCCGCCAAATAAATTTAAGCATTACACAAAACTTTTTTTCATATACATAGAGATTTCTTATTTAGTTGAAAATTACATGAAAGAGCATTAAATAAAAGAAATTTCCTTTATAAACATGTACTTTTTCACATAAGCGGAATTGTATTGACTTGTAATGACTTCATATGTATTGTAATACTATATATTGTAATGACTTCACACAGCTCTGGGATAAACTATTTATTTCAGTAAGAAAATCATAAAAAAAAAAATATTTTATTACAATTAATTAGCAAAAGGGTTCACAGATTTCGAGTCTCGCTGCAATGTCGTATCTCTCTCGCATAAAATAATGACGTAAATTAGCTCGCTAGAGAGAAGTCCTATACATTCACTCTCGGTAATTCCACACCGAATCTGGGAGAGTTCACTGGCTCTAATTCCGCCGTGCAGTTGCTCCTTCGCAATTTCAACGGTTCCAAAATCTGCCTTACTTCGCTGGCTAAGGTATAAATGTATCACAAGTCTTTAGCTGGAGGGGCTTCCAAATCGGTTCCCTCACGTAAGGTTTCTCCGGTTCAGAATCCGCCTTAATTCGCGGATTCAGTATCGCTTTCCTATCGTTGATCGGGACTCAGACCGTTCCCGGATCTCCCCAGTTCGGAATCCGCCGTACTTCGCGGACTCGCTATCGTTTTTCTCTATCGCTGAAGGGACTTCACCGGCTCCCTCAAAATCCAATCTCCCTTCGGACTCTCTCGCTCTCCTTATATCCCTCTCTCTCTCACTATCTCTCGCCTAATCATCCTTTTGTGATCTCTTGTTCTTCTGCCGCCCCTGTCGGTCTCAGCCCATTTAATCTCTTGCCCAATGGGCGCCGATGGCTCGGTGCGCATTGTAAGTTTTCAGACGCGCTGTCGTCACCGAATCGTGAGAAACGAAAGCACAATGTTCCGGCGTCTCTTTTTGACGGTCGGGACAGCCTGGGAAAAAGGGACCAAATCTTTGACCACCCAGTTACGAAATTCTTTCCCAGCCATTAGGGAAATGTCTGGAATTTTCCCAACGTCTGTCGGCATCAATCTTAACAATTAGGGGAAAGCGACCGGCTTCGTCACAATATGCTTGTAAGGGGGTCTGGCACTTGAATTTTCAAAAAATTATCGATTTTCACTTTTTTATATTTTTTAAAAGTTCACATATTTCTGTTTAAAATGATATATAATATGAGGAAATATGATATTTAGAAGTATTTTTTTTAAATGAAGTTACTCCTTGATGTGCATCAAATGAGCTCTGCTAGGAGCACCTGTGTTTCCCTCTTACATAAGTTTCTGATGAGCGTGAATCCATATGATGTTTGTGGGAAAATAAGAGTGTATTGGGCTTATACAAAAGTGTATGGGTACACGTCTTTTGGATCTTAATAGCGAAACAGAGAAAAAAAAAGTTGTGACGGGAAAAGCCTAAGTGGTCGTAACGGACTCACCGACAGTTTAATATCAAATCTTCAAAGATATCATAGAATGGCTATTAGAAATAATATCAATGATCTACACAACATGAAAACTGTTTTTTGGGCTGTTTATTTTTATCTTCTGTCTTGAAACGAGAGCCCCTCAACATGGATTATATCTTGCGATTAATAAATGCCTGGTGCAAGTTTCAAAAGATAGAAGCTGAATGTAACGAAAGGCACTATGTCATAATCACATACACAACGTGCTAAGTACCATAATGAATTGAATGAAGCCATATTCTAGAGATATAGCTGACCCTATGTTATTAAGAAAATGTTTACATGGAAAAGACCCAGAACCCAAATGAATCAGTTAATAACACCATATGTTTTGTGAATCCAAGATCTACATTTGTGGAATTATAAACTCTAAAATATTAGGGGTAAATATGTGGCTATTGCAAGTTCAATATGAGTCATGTGGCAAAATTAATGATATTAAAACATTGTGATATTGAACCAAGTTATAAATGCGCGTCATGCTCCAAAAACTGGATATATGTAAGATTCGTGCAACCCCACGAAAGCATCTTGAGATCCAAAAAAAAAGGCAGTGACTTTTTAAATCTAAATTTTAATGAAAAAAATTGAACAATTTTTAAAGAAATATGTAATTAATTTAATTTTTAACAAAAAGACAAAACCCTTAGTTAAAATGTTTCTGATAGTATACATAATCTACAATTAAAATTTTACCTTTGAGAAGTATGTAGTTTCTGAGAAAAATGTACATAAACTTACGCAATTTAACATGGTCTCCTATGGACGTGCCGGAACCCCTTAAAAAATGTTTTCATTTAAAGTAAAATTTCTCTTAAAATCCTTAACAAATTACGAAAAGATATAAAAAAAAATAAATAAATAAATACATTTTAAATTTGAATCAAGTGTAATCAAATTTTAAAGTTTTTAAAATTTTCGTACGTCGTTATCGAATTTACTTTTCTTGCATAAATTATACGATTATGAGTGTTTCCATTGCACCATTACTGTATTGGCAACCACAGTTAATAATTCTCACCAAGTCCGTTGTCTAATGCAAAAATTTTAAGAGAAAAAGTCTTTTAACTCCATTTTATATGCCAAGAAAAGAAAGCCAAACGGCGGAGAAATAGTCCTCAAGGTGAATGTAGCAACCTCACAACTGTCGTAAAATTGTTAATAATTTGATACCATTTCATTTATCTTTCTTGAATTTCTGATTGAATTTTCCTATATTAACTGATTGATAACGTATTGCTTAATATTTGTATACTTTACTCGAATAGCAGTTATAATAGACACATTTATATGTATCATAACTGACATAACATATTTTTGTAAATTAAGTTCATTATTGGCAAAAACGACTGTTTAAAAAAGGGTTGTACAAAAACTTATTGGTAACCATACTCTTAGCGATTTAAAAATTTGTTTGAAATTGTCATTTTATTTTAAATGATCGAAAGAACTTTTTGCCGGTAAAACGAATTCGTTCTCTTTTGTTTTTCAACATGTTGCCAGTATTTGAAAGTTTTGGTAATGAAAAAAAAATGTTTCTGATAATGAAAATCAGTATCGATATAAATTGAAATGTTACAAGTAATACGTGAATGCAAACAATACAAACACAAAAAAAATGCTAAAATAAAATAAAATTCTTAACTGTTAAAAGAATTAAATTAATGAAATATTATTTCCTATTCCAAGTCTGTAGGACAATTATAAAATGTGTACTTAATTATTCACATTTTGTATATAAATTAATCTATTCTTTGTTAAATAAGTACCTCTTTAGTGATCTGTCAATCTTTTATTTTGTTGCTGTTTGCTAAAATTAAACATTTTCCAACTGATTTCCTTTAATAATTGTTTCCCATTTCAGTAATTCATAGCAACCCTAAATTTATAACTTCATCTCAGTGCGTTTGTTCCAAATCGATTTAAATAAAAAGCATGTGAAGATAAATATGTTCTAACCCGAATCGCCGGAAGTATTAATAAACGGCCTATTGGCAATTTCTGATCCCAATTCATCAGAACATCAATAAAACAAAAACCAATTTTCCAAAATGAGATCGTTCGAATAAAAAATAATAATAAAATCGAACTTGGAGCGGAAAAAGAATTCAGAACTTCTTTTTTTTTAACAGACGATATTCGTGTTAATTACCCAGGTTAGTTCTTGCCAAAAAGAAGTCTCTGTAGGGGGTTTAAAGGTTAAATTAAAACTCACGTTTATGCCTTTCTGTTTTTTCATTGATGATGGCCTGGTTTTTTAGAATGAAAGGAATCGTTCGTAGTACAACTCTACGGAAGCTGCAAGAGCGAGTCTTTTATTTTCCTAAACTGGAAGGTCGGGGTTGAACGTCATGGCCGTCTAACCAACTGTAACCGCCGGCACCGCTGTGACGTCACGAAGCGCTCTTTCGTTACGTCAGCGGCAGACGATTTTCAGTCTCTCGCGCGACGAGTTGGTTTTCAGTTAGTTTCTGCTCGTAGCGAGTGAGTGCAAGACCTAATAATGGGTTTAGTATCAATATTGTGCCGGGAAGCCGAGTTCGAACTCATTTGAATTTATTACAATCTGATCAAGACTATTGTTGGATTTTTCAAAACCCGAATCTACGATTTTTGTTCGCCAATTCGAATTTTCCCTCACTGGATACGATAGAGAAGTTTTGTTTTAACAGCAAACGATAATTTATTTTATTTAAAATATATTTCAAATAATCGAATATCGAGCGAAGAATATTTTCAATTTGAATTTTTTCTGAAATTTCAAAAATATATCTTAAGTTTATCGATCAATAATTTATTGGATTATTTTTTTATTATAATTATTATTTGTATAAAATATTACGAGAATTTTATTTTTAAAAAGAGTGATTTAGAGCTCGGATATTTTTTCGCAATATTCCAAATCTTTCTGTGCATTTAAAAAGTTTTCAGTATTATTTGTTTGCTGTTAACTTATTTTAAATTCCCTGGCTTTAACTGAAAATATTTTTCGAATAATTTGTTTTAAATCGGAACTTCTCAAATTTCTGAGGAAGCCAAATGATGGATGACATTTCATTTGACAACGTTACGTGAAATAATGATGGCAACGACTGCGTTATCAATGAATACAGTTTTATTCGAACTATAGGAATATTTTGTGTAAGTGACGTTGATTCAACAGTAAAACTGGCGAATTCCGTTGCCAAAAGAGCTAACAGTATGACAAAACTGCGGCGGTCAGGTTCTGTGGATTTTGGAAATCCAAGCATGTCCAATGTTTTGGACATGGCAAAGGCTTTATGCTTGGCTTGTAAGCAAAGAAGCAAACCAAAAAGGAGCTTCAGTTTGTTCCAAATTAAGGTAAGAATTTTATGGAATTCTATTATATTTTCAGTAATTGGGAATTGATATTCAATATTGTTATTCCAACAATTATCTTCTATTGAAGTAGTATTGTGTATATTTAATAATAACTAGCGGGCAGAGTTGCTGATTTTGCTTATTTTTATATTTCATGTAATTTAGAATTAGTTTTAGAAGATTAATTTGTATTATTGAAATATTATTTATACAACTCTTAATTCAAGTACTCGTTCTGAATATAATCATAAGGACTTTGGAAGTTCGTTCATTAAAAATATATTGATCGTTTTATATTGCAAACATAACTTGTTCTAAATATCGATATATGATTAGTTCATAATTGGTTAAATTTTTTTATTAAAAATTGTCGAAAAATAATTTGTATATAGTTTTCATTTTTCTTTTATTATGTATAGTTAAAAAACACTGAACAAAAAATCGAAATATTGTTTTTCCTTTTGGATAATAAAATATTTACAATAAAACGAGTCAGATTATATTACAAAATCAAATATGTTGCAAAAAAACAATTTATTTAAATTTGAAATATTTGGGGGAAATTTTGAGAATTTTTACATCGAAAATTTAAAATATTTTTATATAGCAGTGTTATAGTTAGTACCAAAATATTACGATCTCAAATTAGCGTGTCTTGTGCGTATATTTTCCTATTTGATTTCAGTACAAAGTAATTTTTTAAGTTGAAATCTTTCTTGTTATTTTATTTATCATTTTTTTTTTATGTTTTAATATAATGCAAACTTATTTTTAACTCAATATAAAATAATACAGCTTATTTCCATAAAGTATTAAAATTGAAATAAATTTCATTCAGAACTTTATAATTATTTAAACTCTTACTATGAACAAAATTACGAAAATATTAGTGCTCAAAATATTTGACGATATCTTTAATAAAAAAGTTGTTATATAAAAACTTTGACGAAAATTGTATAAAATGTAAAAAATATTTATTTTAACTATCGGGACTATATGATTACTTAGAACTATTTACAAATGGGTTGATTCGTGAACAAAAACTTACTCAATAGTTATAAAATTGTGCTAATTTTTTTCTTTTTTATCTAGTTTGGATATAAATTTATTTTGTGAATCTAATTTTCATTTGCACTATGAATTCTAATATTGCATTTTTTGCATTGAATGTACCATATATGTTTCTAATTGCCTTATAAGGTTTATATCCTAGTAAATAGTATGTTAAAGCATAATAAAAATATAAGTAATATAATAAAATATTATTATAAAATCCCTTATAAATGAATTAAATTCGTTAAATATTATATGCTATATTGTCAAAAATTTGTAGTGATAAATAAAGAATTTTTACGTATTTAATTTCCAAAACGTGACAATTTTTAAAACTTTATTATTGTAATTTCATTTAAACTAAATATATTTGATGGGGAAATATGCAAACCTGGGATTCATAATTTTAAATACATAAAAATATACTCTCTAAAAGAATTTTTTTTCTTTAAAATATATGATAATTAGCATTTTGATGGTATTGGCTCAAACTTTATACCTGGATAATATTTTGATATATTTCATCCTTTGTCACTTAATATGTATGTTAAAGCTTTCTAAGTTTTAAAATTCCATGTGGAATTCAGTAACTGTGATATATTCTCTTCAAGTTCTAGAACCTGTCGCTTTAATCGCAATATTATCACAAAAGGTAGTTTTCCTGCTTTGATATGATCTTCGATGTATCTAGATAACCTTGAACGGAAATAACATTCAAGCTCAAAACTACATAATTCTGCGGCGCATTTGTGGCCACCTAAAGTCCAGTCGTAATTCCTCTTAGATTTAGCAAGAGAAAGAAAATTTATCTTATTTCTGGAATATTTTTTCCTTTTTTTAAATGTTATAATGCAGTTTTATGCTGCAAATAAAATAAAAAAGTATCATGTGTAAAATATAAATACGTTAGTACATACACATATTTGAATTTATTCCACTAACGATTTCTTAATTAAGATTTAAGTAATGGGTCAAATTAATCAGGGTCACGTGATGAATATAATCACGTGTTCTTCATTGAATTCAAAAATGACATCAGACTTGTACTTTTGTAAAATTTAAATAAAATTTTAAATTTGATGATTGGGTTGGATGTTTAGCATTAAGATTCTACAAAAAGTTTTTCAAAATAAGACAAAAAAATTCTTAATCTATGCGTGTACTTTACAAACAATTGCATTTACTTTTCTGTGAGCGTTATTATTGTTGATATTGACTTTTTTAAAAGAAAATTTCCGCAAAAAACAAAAGTTGGCAATAACGAAGCGTATGAACTGATTGGCTGGAAATACGTGATTGTACTTATGTGACTATGCGTCACATGCATTTAACCCATTGCTAGATCTAATTACTTCTTTTCTGAATTCTGTACAAACTTACTGCAAAAATTTTAAAAATAAAGTAATTTTTTTAAAAAAAAATTAATAAAAATACATATGTGGACGAAACGTCCCTTTTTACAATACATTTTTACAATATTTCACTTAGTGTATGTGTCTTCGAATTCGCTTCTCTCGCTTAATTTCCATTCGCGGAGGCCAGTTAATGGATCATTTAAACGTTTACACGTGTATTAACGCTATATTGTGTTTCACAGTGAAAAAATTTAAAGCCTCTTTCAGTTAATTAGGCATAAATCTCGCCAAACGAAAATTTTTTGGCGTCAAACACAAAATGTGTCCAAATGAAAGCTGTTGATTTCGTGTGCGACAGGTAACTACATTTGTATGTTTATCGCTTTTGACTGGCTAAGTGAAAAGTACCAGAATGAATTTTATGAGTATTTTATATTTATTTCTTCTATTTTTGCAATCGAGATTTCAAATATCATTTATAAACATTGTAAATCTACCGTCTCGGATTTTCTTGTAACGTAATATTAAAATAATTGCACCGGCTAAATTAGTAGCTTACCGGCTTACTTGTAATGTCTTGGTAACTTGTTTGTAATGTCTGAGTAAAATTCACGGTAAATTTTTGTTGATATTTCAAAATTCGACAACAGTCTATCTTATCTATAAAAACAATTTAAATCACTACATTTCCTTTGAAATAACATTTGATGGATTCTTTCTATTTCTTTTGCATAACTTTCTCTAATGCGATGACAATGGAAAAAAACATTATCTTTTTTTCTATTATTCAAAAACTGAACTGTTTTAGAATTTTGAAAGCAATGGAGTGTATCGAAACCTTTCCTTTCGGATATTGGCCTGTGTTTTCCAAGATTTCCAATTTTCGAGATATACATCAAAACGGTAACAAAGCTAACGTAACTAAGTGGCTATTGACATTGAATGAATCTACTTTAAAAATACATTTCTTTTTCCTTTTATCAAGATGGTTTTTGAGATTTTTTTTTTTTTTTTTTTTCGTATTTATGAATTCTTTTTTGGGGGTCATTTGTTTATTATTCTGAATCTAGTGAAGCGACAAGTTGTAAAGTTTATTATTACTATTGCTAATGTGTTGAATATTCCACGAATAAAATAAAACGATAAAAAGTTATACATCCATTAAATGTATAATACCATTGTGAAGTATTTTCATAATGGTAATCCATTCCGTCAAATATTAAAATATGTTTGAAAACAAATATTGAAAATTAAAATTTGCTTTAATGACTGAGAATGAATTCATTAATGTTATGATTGCGAATAACTATCGAAATTTTAAATTTTGAGAACACTATTGGAAGATTAACTTAATTCTAACAGTCAACAGATGAGTGGCATGGAAATCAGGAATTTATGACTTCCGTTGGTTGGTGAGTTGATGATTGATTGATTGATTGAATATTAACGTCGCACTGTTCAGCTACACGAGGGCTTTTGGCGATGGACCACGTAATATTGAACCATGGTCAAGTGACGTGGACGACACCTGTGAGCTGGCACCCCCCTCTCCTAACTACCACACCACACCAACGGGAGGACGTTTCAGCTCTCGACAGATTTAACGTGCATCGCTGCCCTACACGGCGGGTCTTTAGTGGTACTGGGCTCGAACTCGTGACAAGGCAAGCCACGATCCAATACCTATACCACTCGGCTACCGCGGCCGCTGGTGAGTTGATGAAATTCAAATCTTCAAATTCTTGTCTGATAATCAAAGTTCAAAATTTGTGGCCGCTGTAGCCTAGTGGTTATGGTCTCGAACTCGTAGCCAGCGTGTCATGAGTTCGAACCCTAGTGCCACTGAAGATCTGCTGTGTAGAGGTATTATATTTAAAAGATGTTACTATTACTATTTTTAAAATAATTTTTTTGAAAATGTGTGTGCTAATTTGAAGAAATGTACCAAATGAGCTTTAATTTTAATACAAATTGGATTTTAAAATTATTTATAAGTCAAAAAAGCTTCATGTTGAGCATTTTCATTCAAGTCTTCAAATTGTATTGTTTTATAAGTGAATTATACTGTACATTATATTTGATAGAATTAGCCATTAGTTTTCTACTGTAAGTCAATGTTTTTTTTTGTTTTTTTTTAATTTCTCCGATATCTTGATTATTTCATTACGAGTTTTTCAAAAATTACCGGAAACAAAATTCCACCGACAAACTGGCAACACCATTGTTGAAAGATCGTATTGGCGTTCAAGGCTTTTCAACTCAACTCAAGAGGCAACGTGGGTGATTGTCTTCTGGAAGACAAAAACAATGAAGGCCGAAAGTTTAGATCACAGACCGAAGAAAATCTGAATGCAGTGACTCAAGGGGAAGAATCAGTGAAAGAGTAAGTAGGCAGAAGAAAACGAAACGGGCAAGGTAAGCCATGAATAGATACCACAACAAGTAAACAGGATTTTTAAACTATATGAATCAACGAATTGACTCTTCACCTTGAAGTCAAGCATCAGACACGTGCTTTCGAAGATTCAAAGTTCGAAGATTAGAGCTCAATTCACTGGCGTAGCCAGCTCTGAGGGGCCCTGTATCAAAATTCCTTCAGGGCCCTTTTTTATATATGGAAGCCCTGTTAGTGGGACTGTATTTACACGTGTTGGAGGCCCCGTATCATTGATTTGGTGGTAACTACGCCCAAGGACGTCTTAAGGGATGGGCCAACTGGGCTCGGGCCCAGCGCCTCACCTTCGGTGGGGGCCTCGTTTCGTTTTCGACTCTGTCTTAATAAGATCATGATCCGGATAATTTTAATGGTCAAATATTATTCCTATACATATTCTCCGTAAAACAGAGAAATTCAAATGCATGTCAACTTACAAAAGTAGTAAGACTATTATTATGTGAGGACCGTTGTCTATGTCTAGGTCTAGGTCTAATACCATAAACAATCATTCAACTCATTTAGTTGAAATGCGGCCATTGGTTGAGCCGGTTTATGCCTAGATTTTTGAAACTGTGAGTACATTTATTTGTTTAAAATTATTGTTTGAACTAGAGTTTGACAATGCATGCTATATACTTTCTACTTTTAAAGACCTAAGGTAGGGCCTACTTTTGCATGGGGGCCAAGGGCCTCAAATATCTTAAGATTCTCTGGACCCAGGGCCTCAAAAAGTCTTAAGATATCCCTGGCTACGCCCCTAGCTCAATTCAAGGATAGTATCTGAAAAAAAAAAAAATGTTTGTTTGTCTTTTCAAGAATTCGATTGATTCTGATCTGGAAGCATTCTTTTTTACAGTTTGATAGAGCAGTGTTGCCAACCACTTTCGAAACAAGGAACCGATTTGGGGGAAAACTTACTATTGAACTGGGAAAGAGGGAAATTTGAATACTTTAGTTTGCGAAAGTATTTGCAATGCTCTAAATTATTGTTGTTGTTATTTTACAAGGTATAATCAAAGAAACTATTCAGCTTTATCTTGTCACAATTGACCTATTCTGCACTTCCTGGCTCCTAGTAGTCCAGGAATGATCCTTGAGATAGATTATCCGTAAATACAGGTTAATACTTTGGCTTCATGTTTCAGTTTTGAAATAAATATACTAGAAGGAATATATATATATATATATATACCGAATGTCCGAAAAGTATGACTACACTTTCAAATATTAATTAAAAATAAACAAGCAAAGATATTCACGTACGGTTGCTGTTTTTTTTTTTTTTTTTTACCATTAAAAAAAAACCAAAGTTTTTTTTTTACAATGTTCTATTTATAGGACGATTTCAATGTATACACTTATAGTTGCGTACAAAACATCGAGATTTCTGGACAAGTTCTAAGAAGCATTGCACGATCAACATTCTGAATGGCCGCTGTTTTTTATTTTATCAGTGTTACGAATTGGAGATTGGTAAACAATGTTTTTCACTTACCCCTACAAGAAGAAATCGAAAAGTTTTACGTTAGAGATCTGGGTGGCCAAGGTTTTAACTTCCTCTTTCCATTTATCACCCGAGGAACTTTTCCTCACTTCTAAACTCCAGTGTGGTGGTGACCATTTACGCTGTCCATGCATTGCAGATTTAAATTCTATAAACCATACTACAACTTACACTTGATCTTGTGGTGAAGCCATTTTGAAACGAGAATTTTGAAAACCGGTAACTTGCGCCCTCTAGTTTCCATTTCATAAAACCAAACCTTTAATCTTCTCTTTATGCAACACAGAAAGAAACAACCGTAAGTGAAGATTTTTATTTGTTTGTTTTTAATTAATTTTTTGTAAGTGTTGTCATACTTTTAGGACACCCTATATTTCCTTTTAATTGTTTAATTACTAAAAAGTGTCTTAACAAAAATATGTGCACAGAATGCATATGCAGTGCCTTAACAAGTAATGAAAAGGTACGTGTTACTCTCTCTTGTGGTATTTATTATTACTATTACCGTAAAATCCGGCGCATAACGCGCACTTTTAACACAAAAAATAAGATCGAAATTTACGGGTGCGCGTTATACGCTAAATATATATTTAATGATAGCTTCAAGAATATAAAAAAAAAA
>BMAV01022129.1:814254-848083 GCA_019973955.1 Trichonephila inaurata madagascariensis | reverse complement strand
TAAAACATAAGGGCATTTGCTCACATACATTTCGGGTTCCTTTGTAAAAAAAAAAAAGTGGGGGGGGGGGGGGGCGGGTTATACGGCGAATGTACCCCAAAACTAAAAACTGCAGCTTGAACGTAAAGATGCGCGTTATACACCAGATATTACGGTATTTTGACTAATATCAATCAGTCTCACACGTAAAACGTTAGTTCCGCAGTGAAGTAGGTACACTGCGTGTTTGTCAACTCTTACTTCATTGTCCAAATTCACTCTGAAAGCGTCAAAAATTTCGCATTTTTGAGGTCAAATTTTAAAACTTTATTCTTTATCCCTCCCCCGCTTTCATACTTTCCACATATCCAATACTTTTCGTTGTCTATACATCCCAAAGACTTCACTTATAATTCCCAATCGCCGCAACTGATCATTCAGTCCTTGTACTTTAATTTTGTTGAAAATTCACCTATTTCATTTTCTTAAAGAATCCTTACAATGTAATCTAAAAAGAGGCAATTTATTAGAAAATACTTCGAGATATTTCTCCTGACTCTGCAATGCAATTCATAATTAATTTTTCACGAAAATATTTTCCGCTTGATAAGACATGATCTAATACGAGTCTCTACCTCAATTCATGCATAGACGCCCTCTGCTTTTGTGAGGTTCTAGAACAAATTTAATTCGGGATTTCGACATTTTTCTTTATGGAACGTAAAAACCGAAAGCGTTTGTTTATTTGTTAATATTTGAAAGAGTAGCCACATACTTTTAGGACATCCCATGTGATGAATTCTTCGCGGAGAAAATTTATGCACATTTTATTACTATTACACATTGTGCTCTTTAAATAATCGTAGACGCTTATATATTGAGGTGGCTTAGTATTTACAAAGTTATCAATATCAAATGAAACCCTATATTATGGAAACAATCTAATACTATAATTGACTTAAAATTTGGAAATAATTCGCGCATTTCCCTTTCCTTGATTTTTCTTGTCAAATCTATTTGAGATCCCAACATGATGGGATAAACGTTACATGTGTAAAAATAGTAAAATTTTTTCATTTGATTCATTAAAAAATAAATCGAACTAAGTAATACAAAATACAAAGGGGCCATAATTTATAACTAAAAAAAAATAATTTTCGTAATGAACACCGCTGTTATATGCGCGAAGTTTCTGTTTTATTTACAAGCATTTTATACAGTTTCTGTGAGTTACACATATACCTGTCGTCAATGCCTCATTATATGCAAAGTGCACATCCGTTATGTGCTACTGATGTATCACTGCTAACAATCTGCGAAAGTGCTTCTGGAGGAACTTTTTAATTAAGGAGAGGAAATATATTTTAACTGCGACTGTACTCGCGTGATTTCACTAGGAGTAACGGAAATATCCCACAGTGAGAAGCAGGAAGGCGGTTGGATTCATTTTTGTACGCCTAATGATACTTTCTCACATTTGCTGCGGATGAAATTTTTTTTTTTTTACTTATTCAAAAGACAGAAAGAATGATAAAATTTTTTCGGTGTGGGAATTTTGTTTCTTATTAGCCAAGTATTCAGTTATATATGTTACCGTTGAAGAGTATAATTCAGTTTTTTTATAGAATAGTTATTCTAAGAAAATATCTAATGATAGACTGTTAAAGTGAAAAATAAACAATATTTCAAAGTTATTTTATAAATTAATTGATCATAAATAGTTAAAATTATCGAAAAATACATTTTATCTCTATATTGCGGATGATTAAATGATAAATAATAAGAAAAAGCAGATGATATAGCTTACTGCTGCTCATATTGCTAACATTTGTTAAAAATATAAAAAAAAAAAAAAGAATATATTGCAGAAATAATTATATTTAAATGTGGAAAAAAATGCATATAGTGGGAAGAAAAACTTCTTCATAAAAACATTATTTAAACTTTTTTAAACAAAATGTAAGAGAATATTGATTTAAATTTTATAAAATACCTTTATTTTACTTTTCATTATTTATTAGAGCAAGAATTGCTGTGATAACACCTTGAATTGCACTGCATATTGTTTTTGAAACCTATTGCACATTTTTTTACACGAGCACTTTTTAAATCCTTGACTAGTGCCACAACTTTGCGTTATGGCAACAGATCGAAGCGGTGTGTCATTATTCGAAACTTCTTCAATGGAAATTAATTCTTGCTCCCAAATACTGAACTGAGATCTAGAGCAGTGATCCGCAACCCCCGGTCCCGCGGACCGGTACCGGACCGTGGATCAAATGGTGCCGGGCCGCCTAAAGAACATTAAACTATTGCCATTTTATTTAAAGTGGTGCACTTCTTTCGGATTTGCGCAACTTTTCACGGAAATCACTTTTATTCATTTTTGGTGTAACTATATTTTCTTCTGAAGGTATATTTAAATATAACTAAACTAAAATTGTTAAATCAAAACAACCTAAAATATAAACAATCAACGTGTCCCACCCTCAGCGGACCGCGGTAAAATTATCGAATGTTGACCGGTCTGCAACGATAAAAAGGTTGCGGAGCACTGATCTAGAGTACAATTGTTTTATTGTACAATATGTTTTACTGTGTTCAAAGAACTATCGGGTACCGTATTCCGTACTTTTTAATGATCGAATAATCGTTATTCTATAGAATACCTAGCTAAATCGTTGAATTCAATAGTTTTATATATTTTAACTGACTTGTGGTTAGTTATTTCATGAATACCTTGTTATTTTATTAAATAACGGATTTCACACTTTAGCTGTAATATATATATAATGCGAATTCTTTATTTTAATTGAGATTAATTTCTTTTCTAATTATATCAAAACATGTATGAATCATTGAATATTGGCGTAATCGATACACGGAAGCTAGAGAATAAAAAGTAAATCACGTTTGCCAAAGCTCAAACATATGGTGTAAATTCTCTCAAGGTCATTACACAAAAAAGCTTCGGTGTTAATAATAAACGCAATCAGAAAGAAAAACTCTGGAAACCTTTTTTTTTACGATTATTCTTCTATTATCAACCAATCGTGTTAATATTTTTGACAAAGTGATATTTCCTCTTTCCAAATATGGAAAATCCTCAATGCTCAAATCATAGTTCAATGATAGAATTGATGTTATCAAGACCATTTACATCCACATTAAGACAGATTACAGCCGTGGATTACGCAATTAGTAGTCCGGATTATGAGTGTGAATTCTGTCTGTTCAGTAACAGAATGTTTTAACGCTAGTGTTAATCGTTAATCTTAGTGTTAATCGTCCTGAAGTGTTAATCGTTAGATTATCACCTTACTCTTAAAATTAACTTTTCCTGTTTGAAGATAAATGTATCATAATTACAAATGAAACGTTATTGATGTAAGCATGTTTAAAAATTGTTCATAAACCTCATTTGCTTAGAGACGGATGTGTTGTACTGAGTGACAAATGTGGAGCAAAATTGTAAAAATGAATTAAAATTTAAGTTGCAAAGGCTGGTTTATATTAGGCTACTTGTAGGGAAATAGTCTATATGACCCATTCCTTGGTGTAATTAAAAAAGAAAAAAAAAAGAATGCAATTGAAATGAAATGCAATTTCTGTTAACTGTATGTGGTAAAAAACATTCGGTATAAACGACTTTTATAATGTATCGATATCGCATTTGCTTAGCATTTAACTTGAATCGAATCGTGTGAATTCTACAAAACCCTCGTGATATTATAAAAATTAAAGAAAAGGCAGTTAATTTTTTAAAAAAATTACTATGTTCTGTAAAGATTAAAAGTATATTTCTTACATATTATAAAATGCAATTGCTTATATGATCTAGGGATATGATCATTATCCACTGGCGTAGCTAGTTCTGAATGGACCCCGTATCAAAACTCCTTCGGGGCCCTTTTTTCAGAAATGAAAGCCCTGTTAGTGGTGTTATAGTTACACATGTAGGGGCCCCTATAGCTTGGGGCTCCCGTATCATTGATACGCAGTAGCTACGCCCCTTTCATTATCACGAGTTGAACATTTTACAATTTGACGAGTGAGTGGCTGCGGTACCCCAGTGATTATAGTCCCTAATTCGTGACCAGAATTACATCCAGTGGCGTAACGTACAACCCCGCATTGCGGGGAGGAGCCCAGGATTCTAGAGGGCCCAAAACATGACTTTGCAGGTGGTTTTAATATTCTCCGTGACGCCATTGCTTATATCTATTTAGTTATAGGCTCAAGTCCATGTGTCAATAAAGAACTAAACTCAGTGGCGCAACCGCCCATGAGGACCAAGGCCTAGTATGCCCATCTCAGTATACGTGACCATTGGGCGCTGAGGTGCATGAGCAGATTTCCTGATCAGGTGGTCAGTCTGAAGCGAATTCCTCAGTGTTTAGTCCCCAAAAAAGCTTGGTCAATAAAGACCCTCCTTGTAAAGAGACTAATGCGTGTTAAATCTATCGAGGTTCAGAATCTTTACGTTGGCTTGGTTTGGAGAGCCTGGGAAATAGTGTTCGGCTCAGGTTGTCATTTTCACTTGATCAGAATTGCGAGGTTCTCTACTTGCTTGTGATTGCGAATTTCCTTGCTTTTTTTACTCTTTCTGTTCCACAGTTTGTTGGATTCCAACACAATGCTGTTGATTTGTGAGAGCCGAGGGTCACCTCTCACTTCTTTTATGGGAGCGGGTTCCATTTTCTCTTTCCCTTATGGTTATTTTCCATTTTAATGTGGTCGCGGTAGCCTAGTAGTACTGGTAACTCGCGACCGGCGGGTCATGGGCTCGATCCCGCTGAAGATCCTCCGTGTAGAGGGGGCTGGTGCACGTCATATCTGTCTAGGCTCATCCTTGGCGTGTTGTGCTAGTTTGAAGAGTGAGTAGCCAACTAAGTTCGTTTTTGGTATTGACCGTAGCTCAGAATTATGAGGTCCTGTCGCTAATATCCCTTACGTAGCTTCATAGTGCGAAGTTGATAAATAATTAATCAATCAATTGACAGCTATAAAGCGTATCACTTTACTTGTGTTTGCCCCTTCACCCATCTCTCAGGATTAAATTAATTTGTAGAGAATGAACTTACTAATCGGAAATCGTAATAAAAATAATTTGTAGTGTATTACTTGCTTTTGAAAGTTTAAGGATTCTTTATTTTTGTTTTTCTTAAGTCTTTCTTTCAACAAAACAAAACAAAATCCATTGAAATTTCCGAACTGTTTTTGATAACAAGTGGAAACACACAGTATTTGCGGATGTGTACAGTTTTTTAAAACCCATGTAAAGCTCTACATCATCTTTATTTAGTAATATGTCATTTAAACATTTACTACGCAATATGTAAACCGGAACTGTTTGTAAATATCAGCAGCTTTGATAATAAGTATTAGCATTGTGGTATCACGAAAAGTGTGCCTGTGTCTGAAGACGTACGATTGGAAACGTATCTTACGCAGGTGCATTTACGAAAATATGCGAATCCGTGCCTTCTTTTAAGAACGATAAGATTAAGGTACTATTGCTTGCGTATCATTCAAAAAAAATTCCACCATTGATATATAGACACGTTATAGAGTTTTCAGATAGCTTTAGTCTAGACACTCTATCCAGAATAATCACTCACACTTTTGCTTAATCATTCCGCAATTCGAGAGAAAAAAAAATCTGATTGTTTTATCTGCTTTTTGACATGAATGTGTTGGGCCATCACGCATCTTACTGAGAAACGTCTTGAGCAATCTATTTGTTTTGGAGAAACACTTAAGATTCCATTTGTTATGCCGTAGCTGTGTGGCGTGTGCACCTGTGTTTGAGCAAAGTCGCTCCGGACAATGTACAGGGAATGAAAAATATACACTCGCGGCTTTTCCCTTTCAACCATGCTAAACATTCCCGGAAAGCCTTCCCCTGACTGACATACCCAAACGATGACAATATTATTGTTGTGGTTATTGCCTTACCGTTTCTCGTAATTCATCTAGCCTTAATGCGATTTAAGGTTTTGATAAATGGCGCCTGACCCTGTTGCTTCCTTCTTGGAAGGTCAGAAGTTACGGAGATGACTCAAGCGTTGATGATTGTTTTAAAAAATGAAGTTTTTCTCATATTTTCGCATTTATTATTATTTTCGTATAAACTTTGATGATGGAGTTGAAAAAAAAAATCAAGGGTTTTTTTTCCTCCGAAGTTAGTGAATAGGGTAATTGCCAGTTGTTTGGCGATGCGTCTTCACCGAGTGGATGTATTCTTTTGTCTTTTATCAATGAAGAGATTTCAACCATTCTTTATCTTTAATTTTATTTATTTATTATTTTTTGTTTTGTTTTGTTTTAAAGGTGGATCTCTCAGGGTGTTTGTTCCAGCACGGGAGTAATTGATCCTTGAACAGAAAAGAGAAAATAATCATTGCTTTTGTTTTGGTTTCTGTAGATTTGCCTTGCGTGGGTGTGAGTACGATAGTTGCGTGGAATCTTTTTTCGCATCCAGTTAACTCTCCCTCTTTCTCGAGTCATCAACAGTAACTTTGGTAAAAAAAAGAACCCTCAATCAAAAGAAATTTAATAGAAGTTTAGAATAAAAAAGGGGGGAAGGGCATGTGCTTGAAATAAAACTTACTACACAAAACCTTGAAATAAACTCGCTTGCAGCTTGAATGGACGTTTCATTGTTTACTTGATTTTTGTTCTGTTTTTTTTTTCTTTTAAAAAAAATCTTTTTGTTGATTTGATGAGTTTTCCGCATGGTTTCCCGTCTTGAAGATTTCTGATGACCTCCTGCTGTCCTCGATGCTCAATAGTGAAAATAATCCTAATTACATTGATTTTCAGAATCTTTTCGTAATAGTTTTCACTACTACACATTGTGACATCATGCCTAATGTCGGTTATACGATCTTGAAATTCCCTATTATTAACGCTTACATACAATTTTCAGATTTTAATGGTGTTTTTAAACTTTCAATATAAATTTTGGATACAGACTTTTTTTTTTAATAAATTAAAGAACTATTTGTGGATTTCTATCTCGGATAACTTTATTTTTTGATTGAACAATTTTTAATTTATATTATTAAGTTTGAAGCCCTTATCACATCGATTGAATCTAAAAGGCTCATTTTATAAGAAATTTTTTCTTTTTCAATTCCTACTGTTAGTTCACTTTCTCTCTCCCTCTCTCTCTATATATATAGTCTAATAAAATAATATATATATATATATATTTATATTGATTCCTGTGTTGTGTGATTGAATTATATATATTTAAATATATATATATATATACACCTTGCTCAAATTTGTAATTGTTAATAAAATACTTTTTCTATTCATCCATTTAAGTTCAAATATATTTTTTTAAAACTTGTAGTGGATGAAACTTGATGTTAATACAGTTTTTTCAAATAATAATTCATTAATTAAATTAAAAAATGAATAAATAGTAACAAACAAAAATTATAGTCCAACAGCATATATAGAACGGAAACTGGTTCTTTGTGTCCCTGTAGCGTAATAGATAGCGCTTTGGACTACGAATCCAAAGGTCGTGGGTTCGAATCCCTTTTGGGAAGACCTAGTTTCTGAGAATGTGATTTCTTTTTTACTACACTATTTTATAAGAATAATTACATTTAATTAATGAATAAATAGTAACAAACAAAAAATGGTCCAACACCATATATAGAATGGAAAATTGTAAGGAAAATCAATTTCTATATTGTGATTCTAACATATGTGTTTATATATATTTATATTAATTGTAACTATTTAATAAAGGGTAATTAAAATAAATTTTTTCTTTGTTGACCTAAGTAGGAATTGACTTAATTTTTTTTATTACTTGTTAAGTTTCTGTTTACGAAGAGATTTACAATGAGAGTATATATATATATGGCTATTAGTATGAAGAATTTTATTTTAAACAATTTAAAAGCATTGATTTAATTGAATAATTTTAAATTAAAAAAAAATTCTACTTGAGAAAAGTGAAAATGCTGACCTCGGTAGCCTAGTGGTTATGGTCACGGACTCGTGGCTGGCGTGCCCCGAGTTCGAGCCTAGTGCCACTAAAGACCCGCCGTGTAGAGGCGGCCGATGCACGTTAAATCAATCGAGGCTCAAAGTCCTCCCGTCGGTGCGCTGTTAAAGTTAGGAAAGGGAAGTTTCGGCTTAGGTGTCGTTCTGCTCACTTGACTAAGGGTCGAAATTACAAGGTCCGTTGCCAATAGCCTTCGTGTAGCTTTATAGTACGACGTTAATCTAACTAATTTTAACTAGGGAAAATGTTCATTATTATTAAAAACGTTGTTTCATTTCTTGTTGAGGAATACGATTTTAAGTTAGCACCGTATAATAATATTATTTTAATAGCCTTAAAATTTATTCCGTTTATAGAATATTTATCGAATTTATTTATAAAATTTAGCTCGAGAAATGAAAAAAACCTGAGGTAGATTACTTATAATTTAGGTTTTAAGGAATTGTTTGAAAAATTCCAAGATGGTAAACACCAAAACGTTCAAATAATGCAAATAAGAAAGTTTTGATTGATATTTTTCCTCCTTATAACATCTAACTGGTATTAAAATATCATTGAAATGTCAATGAAGAATATTTTATTTTATAAATTACTTCATAAAAAATTCTTTGTTATCAGGCATGAAAGCTTTCTTTTCCAGCCTTGCGATTTCTCAATGAATAACTGTCTATTCTTGGAGTATATTCGAGGTTTTATTCTCATAATAATAATTTTTCATTTGCCATTTTTTATTCTGAGAATAAAGGCAACTGAAAGAATAAATATAATTGAATCTGAAATATGCTCTAAGCGTTAATCTCTCCAAGAAAACACTCACATAACTCGTATAAATCAATGTTAATTATATAGAACGATACATAGAAAATTAAATTGAAAATAAAATAGATGACTTTTTTAAAAACGTCGAAAAATCGGAACTTCTTTAAGCTCAATCCGATAAGCTGCTCGGCAGAATAAAAAGCCAAAAGGGGTAAAACAATTATGCGTTTTGAGGTTTTTAATTAATATATTTTTAACTAATTGCAATATCGGAATATAAATGGTCAAAACATGCATTGTCATCCAAACTAAACATGCATACAAAATTTAAGTTCAATCGGTTGAAGACTTCAGCTTCACAATTGTTGCAAGATTCCACCCGAACAAATTGCATTGCAAGATTCCACAAGAACAACTTACATTGCAAGTTGAATAAAAGCTTGTAAAAATGTTTTCGATATAAGGAGCCCTGACGAAACTATATTTTAAAATTTAAAAAAATCTGTTGAATTATACAAATCAGATTTTTTCTTCAATTTTTCTGACAATCAAGAGTCAGGACTTCAAATACGGCATAAAAGCACAAAAATCCGTATTTTCCCATAGATTTGTTCAAAATCCGACCCACTATGACGTTCTTGCACTACTACATAATATCAACAAAAGTTTCGCTGCGGACCCATCTTTTATCTTTTCGAGTAACCTTGGGGTCCGTACTATTCTACGGGTTTTTTTTATCCCATTATTCTTAAGGGGGGGGGGAATCCAAGATTCACTATCAATTCAGGATTCTTAAGGATCCTGTCTAATCCAGTCTATTGAAAAATAAGCGTGGAAATATCCTGAAATCTTTTTCTGTCACCTTCATAAATTTTCATCACCTTATCTCTTCGAAAAGATACCAGAAGTAAAAACTAATGTTTTTGTTAGAGATAAAACACGTTTTTTAGGCAGAAAATGAGAGTCAAGCACTTTATCTGATGTGTTAAGTAAGTGAAATGGATACTATGAGCTCATAATGTAGAAATATGAGGTGCATAGTCGAAAAAGAGAATGTAGATATGAATATTTTTCTATGAAAAATGGCCTTGTTTTCCTCTTCAGGAATGTATGTATTACGCTTATATATATACTGTCTGACCTCAGTCGTTGGAGTCCAAGAATTATAGTATTAATATAAATTGAGTGATAATATAAGTTCCACTACTGACATGAATTTTCTGCGTGATTTCAGACTGTCACGAAAGAAAAATATCTTTACTTTGACGTTTCAAATTTTTTTTTAAAAATTGAGTTTAATTGTTTTGTTAGCTGTAAGGTTTGCCTTATTCTGTAACTGCTGATAGGTGGCGCTGCCATCGTAGTAACAAATAGAACTTTACCAGAGAAGATGAGCGATAGATTTCGACTGAAATGCGTCTAAAAAACGAATGCTGAGATAAAAAAATATTATTATTAATTATATATATGTTTAAGTGTGTGTACTGTGTGGCTTTTTAATGTGGATGTTTGATTAAAAATGGCCACTGCAATTCTTGGATTTTATTTGTCTCATTACAAGTAAGCTAGTTCATCTCATAACATCGAACTTATGAACACAAGTTCAACAAATCTTCTAGGAACGATTGTCCTTCACAGGTTCCGAATTATACTTTTTCGACATTATTTTTAATTATTACGGAAATTAATAGTGGTATGAAAAAAACCCTTATAACTATTAAAATTTGATTAGTACAATGATCGAACACATTATATGAAAAATCACTGAGGTCGCGAGATTTTAGAAAATAATCTCTTATAAAATAATAATTATAATAATAATTCAAACTGGAACATTTTTAACTTTTTCTTAGACTACGTCATTAGAATCTGTCTGCGTACCTCTTCTTTTTCCGTCATTGCTTGATATCTCTTCATCTTTCACTTATAAAGGAAACAAACTCTATAAATCTTAAGATTTGACCTACACAAAATGATTGAGCCTGTTATCGAATCGCGTTTTAACTAGGTTCTACAGTGTGTGTATTTATGCTGACTGCTGTGCTGAAGCTTCGGGTTTGAATCCCGGAGAAGGCATTGAAATTTGTAAACGTATAATGCCTGTGTGGCTTGGGGGCTCTTTAAATATTCGTCAAACCGAAAATCCTTTCGGAAGGTTGATGGTAGCGGAAGAGGGATAACAGGTGTGACGGACTCACGCGTCTTTTCATTAACATGTCCTTTGGGTTCTTTTGGGGTCAGAATTAATGGCAACTCTTTTCCAACCAAAACCCAAGAAGTGAAACGTGATGGGAAGAGGCAAATTAGATAGCTTTTAAATATCAGAAGTTTCAGTAAGTGGAGTGGCAATTTGGGGAATGTTATGTTAGAGATTGTGATACAATCGTGAAGTGACAGCGAACTGTGGTTATATCTCGAAGATAGAGCCATTAGGTCAAAGTGCATGCCATTGCACTCAAGTAAAGACGCAACTTCCTTAGTATCGAATCAACGATTGGATTAAGGTAGGATTGACTATTTAATATTAAGACTTGCGATATTATTGGAATTGAGATTAGGCGGGTTAGATAGGGATAGTGGTCCGAGTTACTTTATTTCGGTATTACTTGTATTGTGTGTTTGTTCATCGTAAAATTTCACATATATATATTATTATCTGTTAAACGCTTAAGTCCAAGTTCTTAATAAAGATATTTTAAGAACATGCAAACTTCTAGTTCCTTAAGTGAACCTATACCTCTAGCTCACGCAGATATTCAAAGAGAAGGTCACCCTAGGGGGGCATTTTCACACAGGGACTCGACTGGACCACCCTTGGAATATTCTCCTTGAAAATTGGAGAGTAACAGAGCTAATACGAGCTGTCACCTGCATGGGACTCAAGGCATTGGGCAAAAATCACAGCCTACTGCCTCGATGAATTTCATGGGCCTCGATATGACATCATCGATCGGTGACATTAGTAACACAACAACATATACACATATATAATTCGGTGAATAATTTTTTTTATTTGATTACGATTGTTACATAACGGGATGCATAGTTTTTTGTAACGGGTAAAAATGTCAACTAACTTTCTTTATTTATTAAAAAAAATTATATATATTAGATATACATTTATGAACTATATTTTTTTCCCCTCAGGGATTAAGTGATTTTCATGAAGTAAGCGAAATTTCAGTTGTTATGAATGAATTCTTTTGTAATTTCACTTGGAAATGAATTTCTGGTTTATTATACAGAAATTTTTCTGTTTGAAAACATGCAATGCTATTCTTGTGTGGAAGCTCCATTTCAACGAGTGCACGAAATAATAAAAAAAAAAAGGAGAATAATAAAAAAAGACCTTTATTTATCGCAGGTGTCAGCTACGTGACGCGACCTTCGTTTCATATTATTCTATTTTCGAAATATACCTTTATACCTATGTTTTGCTCCATAGTAAAAGACATAAAACCAACGCTACTTTTCCCTTTCAAAAAGAATACCTCTGTAACATTGTCGAAACCTATACAGAATACACATCCTGCTCATACAAGGGTTACTGTCATTTCCGGTTTGAAATAAAAGCCAGAAAAAGGAGAACTGCATTTTAAATTGTTTTTCGGTTCAATTTATTTCATTGTCAGTTTTAATTGGTCTGAAAAGGATGAAATATTTCTCAGTAATCGATTTGAAAAATTCGAAACTTTGATGTTTTTTTAATTAATAAATTGAAATTGCCTGAAGATAATTTTGAAATTTTCATAAATTAATTATCAGTGAAACAAGTAATATATGAAAAAAAATTAAGTCAATTCCTACTCAGGTCAACAAAGAAAATTTTTATTTTGGCTACTTTTTATTAAATAATTACAATTAATATAAATATGTATATACATATGACAGAATTACTATATTAAGTGGCAAAATAGAAAGTGATTTTTTTGCAATATTCCATTTTCATTTCAATGTAGGGTGCTGGGCTATTTTTTTTTGTTTGTTACTATTTATTCATTCATTAAATTGAATTATTCTAATAAAATAGTATAGTAAAAAAGAAATCACATTCTCTCTCAAAAACTAGGCCATCCCAGGTAGGATTCGACCTTTGGATTAGAAGCAGGGGCGTAGCTACCGCCGTATCAATAATATGGGGCCCCCAAGCTATGGGCCCCAACATGTGTAACTACAGTCCACTAATAAGGCTTCTATATCTAAAAAAGGGCCCCGAAAGAATTTTGATACAGGGCCCCCTCAAAGCTAGCTACGCTAGTGATTAGAAGTCCAACTCGCTATCCATTGCGCTACAGGTACACAACGAGCGATTTTCCTTTTTATATAGGGTGTTGGACTATTATTTTTGCTTATTACTATTTATTCATTTCTTAATTTAATTAATGAATTGATATTTGAAAAAACTGTATTAACATCAAGTGTCATCCAATACATGTTTTAAAAAATGTATATGAACTTGAGTGGATGAATAAAAAGTATTTTATTAGCGATTGAAAATTTGAACAAGATATATATATATATATATATAAAGGGAGAGTGTGAACTAATAAATAGGAATTGAAAAATGATCTTTCACACGTGAAGTAAATTTTTAAATTCATTACTTTTTAAGGTGACTAGATACGTTCGGAACCTTGATTTTGAAAAAGCGTATAAATGAATAATTTTTTGGATATTTAGTGTCAGTTGTATTAGAATTTACATATGAAATTGTTTTAAGAATAGTATTGGTATAAAAAAAATTACTTAAATGCAATTTTGTTTGAAAAAAAAAATGAAGAAACAAAGTTTTCTAAACATTCACCTTTTATGAACAATAAATGCTTCTACAATAACATTTTGGCTACAAATAGCTTAACTTCTCTACAGAATCTGAACTAGGACTTTTGTGTGTGTGTGAAAAATTTACAGTATTTTCAGAGTTACGATCGATTGAAATATTAACGAGTGTTTTTTGTTAAAATTTCTCTCATCTAACGTATTTAAATATAAATAAAAACCATTTCTAAGTTGTATATTTTTAAAATTCTAGTTGTGAAGCTCTGTACGGAAATCTTAGCTATCTATAAGCAAAATATTACTATTATTGAAGCATTTTTCATAAAAAGAGAATGCTTTGAAAATATATAATTCTTTCTTCATTTTTTGCAAAAAAATTGTATGTGAATAATTTTTCCTCTTGTAATAATTTTCTTAAAACAATTTTATATGCACATTCTAATTCAACTGTAACTAAATATCAGAAAATTATTCTTTTATACACTTTTCCAAAATCACAGTTTCGAACGAAGTCAGCCACCTTAAGGGTAGGGTGATTTCATACGAAATGTTTATTTTAGTCAGTTTTGAATTGTTACCAGTACATTTTGTAAAATAAAACTTTATCGGGAAAAAAAATTTTTTTTTTCAAACCTTCACACTGCATATATTGAAAACTCTTTTGCATCTTTAAACTGCAAAACTTTTTTAACCTGAAAGCAAAAGACGAATTGAGCTTCTTCACCTGTAAATTTAAGCTGCGCATAAAGGAATGGCCTACACACCTGAGTAACCCTACCAGGATTATACATTTCCGACGTACAACCCCTATTCCACACAAGGGTACCACCCCCTTCACCGCGAATCCAAATCACTACTTGTAGACTCGCTCTCAAGACTCTCCTGACTTTTAAATTGTACAGGGGTTTGACAGAGAATTACTACATTTCGTCCTGTTTACGATTTCTTAAAGAATTTTGCTCTCATGGACTTGTTTTAGCTTTCGTTTGGACCTTGTGGAATAGTGGCGTAGCTAGGTATCCAAAGGCCCTGGCGCGCTAAATAAAAATGAGGGCCCTATGTTGGTTGGATTTTATCAAGTAAAAAAGTAAAAATATATGAATATTTTAAATATAAAAAGTTACAGCTTTTGTATACTATCTTTCCTTTCTTGTGGGTTGCTTTTTTTAATTCCTAATTTTTCAGTTTTATGATTTATGCCAGGGGTGGCGAACCTTTATGGATCAACGTGCCTTTTTTTCTTAAGAAATGTTTGATGAGGTATGGACTTGCCGTCAAAAAATTTTGACTAATGATTATTAGGAAAATAATAAAATTAAATTCTAACAACTCAAAACTCTTTACTACGAAAAAATAAGTTTTGTACTGTATAGTTGAAAATATTTGAGCTATACGTGTAATTCAAATTAAAGTAACATTAGTGTAATTTCTATTGCTGCAAATTGTGTGGATGATAAATAATTTATATTAGGATTGTAAGATGTTACTTTTAGTAGAATGCATACTGAATTGGAGTTATCTGACAAATGGTTTCTAAGCAATTAACTATTTTTGTTGTGGTTCACTTTTTTAACAAGAGTATTTGTGATTTGTACAGACGCGATGTTCTGCATACCACACACACTGCTCCAGAACATAAAACACGCACCGCTTTGTCGCCTTTACTAATAATGCCACTTTTCTAGATTCACCAAGATTGAAATTCTCTGTTACACTTACTATCTTGCACTTTTTTGTTCTGAAGTAGCCATGTTGAAGAACAGTTAAAAATGATAAATATAACACAAATAAACTTTAAAATACAGTTGTGTCAACGAAATTGATTATGCTATGCGTAGACAAATTTTGTATCAAAAGCAACTGTAGCCCACGACGTAACTAAGGGGAAACAATTGCAAGCAAGTGTGCTCCCCGCCACCACGCGACCGATCACTCGGTTAAATGAAACATCTGTGGCTCTCTATGTACCAAAAACTCTTATTATCCCTGTTCCCTTTTGAATAGCTGACACCGGACATCGTATGGGGGAAAGGAATGTCCGTTGTGACCCCGCTCCGGAATGAAGAGAAAGTTACTAGTGAAAGATGTGTAAACATATCAAATTCCATGAATTAACATATACTCCCGCCTCGAACCCTTCAAGTTCAAAGAAATTTTTAAACACACTTTAAATATACAGAGTACAAAATAAGGAAGTAAAGTACGTAAAATGAAATACCAAATTAACACTCAATAATATTTCAGAAAATATATCGAGTTTTTTTAAACAAAAATATATGCATTTTTTAAATTTGATCTAAATGTCGCCCTTAAAATTTGTCGCCCTGAGCAGGGGTCCGGTTTGTCCGGCCATAGAGCCGCCCCATCAGGAGAGACAAGCAGAGGTAATTCAACACAAAACATGTAAGCTCTAACCTGTTTGCTATAGGACTCTATGATAGTGAATGTTTGAATTGTCGAGAGTTTTATTAGATCACTTAGAGTTATGGCGTGTTGTATTCTGACCAGCCACAGATTTTACTTCGAAATATTGAGTGGAGTACCAAAACGTATAGTTTTAGTTCGAAATACTTAACTTCGAATTATACACTTCGAAATAGCGAGAGGTTCGTATTATCGAAGATTTGAATTAGCGAGAGTCGACTGTATATACTTCGATTTCTTAGGACTTATATATATAAAAAAAAGAAAAAAAAAAGGGGGGGGGGAAGAAAAAGAAAAAAAAGAACTTTATGCAGCAAAAAAATATTCTTTTTTCGTTCCAAGGGTAACAAACAGAATCATTTTAATCCTCTTTCTCTGTTCTGTTTAATTTTTCTCCTAGAATTTCCATTTCAGTACTCTGATAAACATTTCTCCGAAATCTTTGCTATTTTTACGTAGTCCAAATTTTTCTTAAAAACATCTAAGTATAAACCTCGCATGCTGTTATTCAATGAAATATTATTCCTATAAATGATCCGTAACTGTACGTAAAGGGAGGGGAAAAAACAAAAACAAAAAAAGCAGTACATTTCGTACTACATACTACTGATCTACAAATGTCATTGAGATGTTTTTATACACCCTAAATAATAGTTCTTTTATTTGATTTCTTTTTATTATAGAGTTTTATTGCTATTTTTACAGCTTTGGGGACACACAGGTATGCTTGGGTGAATTTCTACCCTTTTCATTTTGCTTTGAATGAGGGGTTGTGTATTCATTGCAGTATAATGATTTGTAGCTTGGTTTAAACCTTAGAAGAATAACAAGTGTATTGTTTCTGGTATGGTTCAGATAGAGAAAGAACCCCACCCGTTAACCCACTGTAAAAACGAAATAAAATTTGTAGCTAAGTTTTGATCAAATTCAAAACATTTCTACAAATTTTATTTTGAAAAAAAAAAAAAAAATGTCTAGATTATTTTTTGTGTAATACAAATTTTTCTTGCTGCGAAAATAATTTTAGAAGAATTTCTACAAATATTTTGTTTTTGTTTTTGAAGGGAATAAATAATTCTTTTTTATCTTAACATTTGCAGTATATGACTCATACATATGCATTCATTGTCCTATAAATAAAAAAAAATGTGATGTTCATTTTTTTCTTGAAGAAAGAATCCTCGAAATTTTTAGAAACTTTTACGTGTGTGTGTGTGTGTCTTCTTATGATGCACACATAAAACTTAATTATTAGAGCCTAACGTGATGCATTTTGGTATATGACCCACTAAGAATGTAAAATTACAGTTAAAAATGTAACTTAATCTGATTTGGTAACCATCATTTCGTTTCATATAATGTCGCCAATACGGTTGCAATAGTCAATAGTACATTAATGCAAGATCTCGCAGAAAAATATCGTGACGATTGCCTGGACTGGAATCGTTGTGTGAGAAGAAAAGCGTTGTGCCATACGAAGACTTATAAATAATCAAAGGAACTATATATATATATATAAATACTCAACTTTCCTGGAAGCTGCAAGAGCTGCAGGTTTGTCATAATCTAAGGACTTTATAAATAAAGTGTCGGACGCGATACAGCTTCTGTGATGAATTTAACTGAAGAAAAACGCCAACAACGAATTTTTCGGAAAAAAGAGCAAATAAATAGAGCTACTAATGCATGTAAATTACAGTTTTATAATTTGAGCAATGAGTATGAACAGTTGTTTAATTGGTACATTGGGAGTTGGTCTGTCGTTGAGTACTGCCTTCCTAGCCATTTTTTAAAAAAGTTTTGCAACGTGATATTAATCCGATTATATATATATATATATATATATATATATATATATATATATATGAGTATTTCAAACAAATTTATGTAATCTTTTAAGAACGCTTTTTCCTAATTCTCTTTCTCTCCGCTGTTCTTCCTGCGATTACAAATGTATAATTCAAACAGAGTAGCAAAAAAAATATCGTCATTATTCTAACCGCAACTAGAGATTACATTTATCTTTGCAAGCGTAACCACCCTAAAGTCTCTCTCTTAACAGCAAATAACCGCATTATCCACATCCCAAATATCTCAGACTTCAAAAAATCTGCATTTCTTTTCATTAAAAATATCTGAAATATTTGTACTAACCACATACTTAGAAGTGTCGCCGTAATTACTTGTTACTGGCCTTGGGATAATACAGATCTATGTAAGGACAATTTGTGTGGGGAAAATCTTTCTGTTATAAATATAAAAAGTCTGAAGAGGTCAGATGATTAATTGAAAACGTTTTTTTTTTAAACACTCAAATTCCCTCACTGGACTTAGGAATAGACTTTTTTTCAGCCGATCTCGGTTTAACCAGAAGTTTAACCCAGGAAGAAAATTCATACGGAAAATGTCATTTGTGGTTTTTCTTTATTTCACATGTTCCGTTTTCTGTTTCGTTGCTCACTAGGCAAAAAATTGTTGGTAAATGTATTGTAGTGTGGACAGTGTTGTGTGTTGTCTTAAGTTGTAGTATACATATAGATTGAAAAAATAATAAATTAAATTATTGAAAACTGGAAAAGAATTTCATAAGGTAAGGTAGGGGAGGGCAATTGTTTTGTTTGCGAACAGGGGCCACTTCGTGGTAGCGGAGGTTTGCGAAGGATTGCACCTTTTTAAAATGATTGTACTCATTAACTAACTTTGCGTTTCGAAAAAGGGTATTAATTGTACCATATAAATCGATAAAAATGTAAATTAAATGATATAGTGGCATTTTCATTCAATTTACTTATTGTTCTATTTTCATATCTATGCCTGCAAGCACACTGAATTGTAGAATGAATGATTCGTGTTGACTGACTGTTCCATTTTTTCGGTGAGTTATTTCAGATTGTATATCTCAAGTAAAGTTATCGTTGCATGGCACAATAAACAGATTGTTTTATTTCCTGTATAACCAAAAAAATATTTGTTTTTCCATTCTTTATACTAAACACAACATTCATTATCGATTTTTTTTTTCGGGGTGTTTATATGTTGTTTCGCTAAAGTTGGAAGTTTTTCTATTTATTTTTCCAAAGTCACAATTTAAAGGGATCAGATTAAAAGGAAAAGCACTGCACATCATATCAAGGAAATATTGGTCCAAGGCGGATTTTTCCGACTGTATTGGCGAGACACAAAAAAACTTAACAAGCGGCTGTTTGCTCGCCCTTATCATGAGGAATGTAACTAAAATTAAGCATTCTGGAAAGCTAGAATTTTTAGTTTAACATCAAAAATGCTGTGGTATGACGAATACGTGTGTATGAGTTTCTCTCTGCTAATCCTTTTTCTTAGATATCTTTATATATTGATACTTAAAAGGTTCGTAGACAAAGTGACGTGCCTCTCTCCGTCAAGTTTTGTGTTACTCACTGGTAAGCTCTGCAGACGTGTTAATATATTCCAAATGATTTAGTTTTATCAGCTGTAGCGTTATCTCAACGAGGATCGTTTCCATGGTGGTCGATTTAAAGGTTATTTACTACAGCTTTTTTTACTTGTGTGCTTTGTTTGTGTTTAAGGCTGTTTTCGCCGTATGCACAAGAGTGTGAACTTAACGCGGAGCATATTTTCAAACAGAAAAAATGCCTCAATTTTTATAAAAATCTATGGCATTGTAACTTATGGATTTGTTTAAAATGTAGTGTTTTTAAAATTTGAAAATATTTCATAAATAATTCCTTTTTCTTTTTAACATGTAAAGGGATAGCTCATTTAGCATTACGGTATAGGAGAAAAAATGCAAAACACATTTTATAAAAGAAAAAATGTTTCAAAACTCGGATAAAAATGAGTAATGTGACAAAATATGTGATTCTCTACCGGATAGCGAGGCCAGAATATAATATTAATGTTTGAGTACTTTTATATCTGAAAAAATATTCCGAATTTGGGTCCTATTCTTTAACATTAGCCGAAAACAGACTTAATCGCTTTCTTAAAGTAGAATTGACATTAACGACTAAGTATTTTTCACTTAAATCAGTTATTTGCTGTCAGAGTGAATAATTACTGATTTTAAATTACCAAATTTACAGCAAACCTAAATTATATCTGTATTTTTAAAATCTGTTATTATCCTCTCTGAGAGCAAATAACTGAATAAAGTGAAAAATTCTTAGACGTGGAAGAATCTTGAAGAACAATGGGAGATGCTGCATTTTGAATTTATTTGGATAACAAAATCATCTGACCACGTGAATTTGAGATCTGAAGAGAAAAAGAATTGCTCGGATATATTTACCTTCCTCAATAACTCGGCAGCAAAGGCCTTGGCCTTCTCAAAAAGCCTTTTCCAGGACAGCCTTCTTTCTGCTAGTGTTCTCCAATATTTAATTCTCAAAACTAGGAGATCTTTTTCTAGGCCATCAATCCATCTAGTGGTGTGGTCTTCGTCCATTCTACCAACGTGGCCTGCCTGTTTAATTCGTAGCATTGTGATGAAATTAACGATGTCAGATTCTTTATATGAGTGATACTCGAAATTTGATCTTCGCCATATGCCATTTTCCTGAATTCCTCCAAAAATAAAAAAGGGCTGTGGTAGCCCAGTGGACAAGGTATCGGATCATGGCAGGCATGTCGTGAGTTCGAGCTCAGTACCACTAAAGACCCGCCGTGCAGGGCAGCGATGCACGTTAAATCTGTCGAGAGCTGATACGTCCTCCCGTTGGTGTCGTGTAGTAGTGAGGGGAGTGCCAGCTCAGGTGTCGTCCACGTCACTTGACCATGGTTCAAAATTACGTGGTCCGTCGCCAAAAGCCCTCGTGCAGCTGAACAGTGCAACGTTAATATTCACTCCAAAAATAAATTTTTCCTTTCAAAGATTTTTATCACGTTCTCATCTGTTCGAAAGTTGGACCAAGTTTCGCATACATAAGTTAATACTGATTTTAAAAGACTTTTATACAATAGTACCTTTGATTTCTTTAGATTAAATTCGAGTTCATATATTTTCGTATTACATTAAGACATCTATTAGCCATTGTAATTGCTCGGATATACTACTAACATTTGTATGAATGTGGTGCGAAGTTGTGGAAGCAGTTCTCGTACAGTCCACTACAAATTTACAATGAGATGTTTTAAAACACGCCATTGGAAATTAAGAAAACCTGCTTGGATTATAGCTGATTTAAAAAAGTTAAGTTAAAGTAGATATGTTGTTAAAAAATTCCTTAGAACTTAATCGCTAATCGACATACTTGTATGACCACATTCAGCAAGTTAAATTCAGTCTAATGTTTAAAATGCAGGATTACATCCGATTCAAATGAATTGTGTGTGTGTGTGAAGAATAATCCCTGCTTTTTTGTTTACCTTGTAGGAAGATTAACCCTTTTTGTAACGAAATAATATAATTATAGATGGATTTAAGTCTGAAATATTTAGTTTTCCATACAAACTCTCGAGCGTTTCCTGTCACTTTTACAACGGTCCCATTTCAGAAAATGATAAGGTCAGGAAGTTTTTTTCGGATACAAAATGTGGTCCTAATACTCTCCGATACGCCCTGCTGAACTTGGGGAAAATAGAGCTGTCGGGAAATTTCTTTTACGTTTGGGGTATTCGTGATCTAAATTATAACCCATTGTTGTTTGTTTCTCTTTTTTTTCTTTCTTATCATTCTCAGTTTCGACTTTCGAATTCCACTCTTGACCGCTGATGACTTTTCCCCCCATGTCAAGGTGCGCTATTTGACTTCCAAGACTTTTACTGGAGCAATCATAATTTTCTGCAATTTTCTCAATTTTGTGAAAATCGTATTAAAAAGATTTGATGCCCGGAACTGTTTTATGATCCAACATGCTTCAGGACAATGCCAATTTCTTTGTTATCCTTGAGATGAAAACTCAGGTACCGTTTCCTTACTGCTGATGGAAAATACATATTTAGTGAATGGTTTCCAATTGATGACCTCTTCGTACATCCTTCCTTCTCATTGCTCAGTCTCGGGAGCTACGTTCGAAATGTATCTATACCAGTCTCCCCCAACAGCAATATAATAGTGCGATGTAATTGTTACCGTAGTTCAGAATTACGAGGTCTGTTACCAAAAGCCTTTTAGTTGCTACAAAGAGCGATGTTAATAAACTATCAACCAATGTATTTTATATTGAGTTTGAAACTCCTCTCGGGTTGTTTTTTATGGGGTAATAAGAATTATTGAAACAATGAGAGCTACATATCATGCGGTTGTTTTTATTGCTACCTGTCTGACAATGTCAGATCGAGGTCCTTGAAATTCATCGCGGTATAGGGCTAAAATGAACGCCTGTCGTTAGTCGTAGCTATGAGCACAATAAGCTGACAGTACGATTTGGCTCGGTTCCACCCCAATTTTGAGGGAGAACACCCTGAAGAGCTGCATATCTTACTAATGTTGATCCAGAATTTTGACATTGCTGAGGTATATGTAAAGTCTAAAAAATGGTCTTAAAAGACTTTGAAATCGAAATGAGAATCTTCTTCGTTTAATTGGGAATTAAAAATGATAAGCTAGAGGAGTATGTTAACACAGTAACAATCGTCTAAATCCGAATCTTCGAAGCATCAATGTTTGCCATGTGGGATCCTGGAATCGAATCAAACTGAATCTCAACTTTCACGTGGTGCTGTAAGAAAATATGACGAGTGAAGTCAAATACTGAATCCAAATGTTAAAATTATTGTTCATGGTCGTGAACTCATGACCAACATTTTTTCTATCGAGTCATAGTTTTAAATCCTGATTCAACTTAAATCCTGTGGCGTTAAGGAACTGATGCACTTTAAATCTATCGAAACTCAATTAAAAAAAAATTTCTAATTTACACCACACTCTGGAGCTGTGGCGTAGCTAGCTCTGAATGGGGTCCGTATCAAAACTCCTTTGTGACCCTTTTTTAGAAAAGAAAGCCCTGTTGGTGGTACTGTAGTAACACATGTTGGGGCCCCTGTAGCTTGGGGGCCCCGTATGATTGATACGACTTACACGGTGGTAGCTACGTCCCTGCTCTGAAGTAACACGGGCTACTGATGACAGATCTCGGTAATTCTGAGCCACGGGCAAGTGACGAAGACGACTCCTGAGCTGCTCCCCTCCCCCCTTTCTCAAAACTTGTGTTAAGGCTCAAAGGCCTCACGTTGGAATAGTGTAAAAGTTTGTAGAACGGAGAGCCAACTCAGACATCGACGTCATCACTTGGCCATGGTTCAGATGTAGCCCTCATGTTGCTTCAGAGTGTGACGTTTAATAAAAAAATTAATTAATCAAAATTATTGCTGAACATTGTAGCCATTTAAATGGATTCTTAAACAGTGGTATCTCATTTCCATACCATCAAAATCCTTTTGGTGGTATCCCATTCATTCATATCAGCTTTTGAGTGAATATTGATGATAATATTATTACACTAAAAATTTCTTTGCTCTTTTCTGCACGAATAAATAATCATATATATTGATATTGATAATTTTTATCTTTTATGATAAAAATAAGATAACTCAACCGATGGATTTTTACTTTAGTTAAACCACAAAAATATCTTAGATGCTCAACTCGATTGAACTTTTCACTGTTTCTAAAATAAAACAATTTTGAGGAGCAACGCATTCTGTCAAAATTTCCCCAACTGCCAATATCGAAATTCCTCAACGGTTTCATCTTCGGAGAATGTAAAATTTAACTCGTAAAAACACCAATCTTCAATGAAATGCAGAAGTTGAAAAGAAGATTGTCACCTTCTTACTAATGAATCCCCCTATCAGAACAACCGTTGTCATTTTTCTCTTTCTAATAGATATGAAGAAAATGTATTTTAAAAAGAATTTCGGATGCCAGATGACGTAATTTTCTTTCCTGCTGCTCATTTTTTTTGCGTTTGCTTCTAGGACCACACATCACGTTTGCGACTCTCTAATGCCTGTTAAGGAACACTTCGTGTGTTTGAAAAGCAATTACGTTGTGTGCGTGTGTCTTTTAAGTGCTTCTGCCCCATTCGCACGCACATTTAGAGTTATCGCACAATGAAGCATTGAACGTAATCTGAGGGTTGGTTTTGTATTTTTAAAAGCTAAGTTCTCTCTCTACATGAGAAAAAAAGCACGGATTCACAAAGGAATTATTGAGTGATTCTTTTTCTTTATCGTAAAATGGGGAGTTAATGACTCTTTTAGTCATGTTGGGATTTTGTCGTTTTTTACGTAATGTGTACAAGAATTTTTTTTTATTCGTGAATTAAAGCTGCATCAATTGTCTTGCTCATTTTTTTTTTTTGTGTGTGTCTAAATAATGTATGCTTATTATAGTATTTTGGTTTAAAATTAATGTGATTGATAATTGTGAGAAATATAGTGATATATCTGATATTATTCATGTATTTATTGCTGTTTTAACCTTGTAAGGCCCCCCCTTGGGTGCCCTTCTCCTTGATTATCAGCGTGAGCTAGAGGTGTAGGAACAAACGAAGAACTAGAAGGTGACATGATTTTAATATGACTTTATTAAGATCTTAAACTTAAACCTTTAACAGATTAGATAATAATATATGGGAGAGAATCTACGGTGACTAAACACACAATATATATAATACCGAAATAGCGTAACCCGGACCACTATCAATTACTAACTCGCCTAAGCTCAATTACAATGTTATCACAGATCCGAATATTAAATGGTCACTCCTACCTTAATGTCGAATGAAGTAGCGATCAAACTAATCCTAGTTGAAGTTGCGGTTCACAGGAGTGCAATGGTATGAACCTTGACCTAAGGGCTCTCTGACACGGATAACTTCTGGTGTCTGTCACTTAGCCTTTCAAAAACTCTTCACACTTGAATCACGAACTATCATAACATTCCCCAAATTGTGCCACCCCGCTTACTCTAACTTCTGATATTTAAAAGCTTCCTAATTTGCATCTTTCCTTCTCACTTCACTTTTTGGATTTGGGTTGGAAAAGAGTTGCCATTCATTCTGGCCCCAAAGAACCCAAAGGACATGTTAACGAAAAGACGCGTGAGCCCGTCACAACCTCTTAACTGCCACCAGCGTATATATATCTCGCTCAACAGGTGCGTTAAATGCCCAGACGTATATATACGTCTTTCCGAAATACTTCGGGTTTCGTCTTCTTGCTGTAATATTGATGATCACGGTAATTGACTGGTCATTGCCGCGGGCTTGTGACCGGCATTGTTTCTATTGAATCCGTAGACCTGCTGTTACTTAAGGTCCACCGTGTAGAGGAGATGATGCACATCAAAACTGTCGAGACTCAAAGTTCACACGTTGGCTTGATGTGCGAAGTAGAAGAGTAGGGTGACACCTGAGTTTCAAGTCGGGTGTCGTCTGTAACTCGAAATTAACCGTGATTCAAAATAATGTGGTCAATTGACAATATCTTAGTATAATCACCAATACAAAATAGTCCAAGTCAATAGCTATCAATCGCTAGTGTAGCTTCTAAATGTGACGTTAATAAACACTCGGTTAATCAGGAGGTACTGGGTGAATTTGAGCGGCGTTCTATGAAGAGTGAGATAATTTAAGGTTGCAAAATAAAGATTATTTGTTGAAAAACCGTTGAAATGGTATAGTGATATTAGCAACATTTTCCCAACCTGTAATTTTGGAGGGGATAAAAGGCGAAGAGTCCACACCTCGTGCTGTTTCTACTGTGATGTATTAATAAGCAACTAATCAATGAATGAATGATTGATTGATTGAATATTAACGTCACACTGTTCAGCTACACGAGGGCTTTTGGCGACGGACCACGTCATTTTGAACCATGGTCAAGTGACGTGGATCACACTTGAGCTGGCACCCCCCTCTCCTAACTACCACACCAACGGGAGGACGTTTCAGCTCTCGACAGATTTAACGTGCATCGCTGCCCTACACGGCGGGTCTTTAGTGGTACTGGCCACGATCCGATACCTATACCACTCGGCTACCGCGGCCACACCAATCAATGAAACCGAGGGATTATATTGAAATTGAAATAGGTATACTTTGTAATACATCTAATGGTATTATTTATTAATTGAATGATAGTAGATAAATAAAACACAGCAAGTAATTTGGGTTCATTAAAAAAGTGAATAAAAAAAGAAGAGTTTGTGTTTTATTTATTTTTATATGTACTGTTACATCAACAAAGAATCTTCTTACTTCTCTCCTTAATTGGAGTTTGTTTCACGTTATGAAATTCAAGAGGTGATGCAATAGGACGTGATCTATATGCTGAATATCATTGGAGTATTTTGGATTCCATTCATAATCCGTTTAGAGTAGATCCACATTCAGTTATATCAATGAGAGTGAACCTTATTTTATAATCAGGCCTCTGATAAAGAAGCTTCTGATTTCCATTGTTATCATCCGGCATGCAGAAACCAAAAGTTCAATATCTCAATGCTATTTCTCATGCGGCGTTTCTTTGATTACTTTTTAAACTCGGTCTATCTTTTGAATAGGATAACAATGGGAAGAATACTCGGGTGATCTATTCTTGAAATTCGATTTAAATACTCGTGATTGATTAAAGGGAGTATGAAAAGAAAGGGGAAAGCCCTACATTTCATTTTATCTTGGTATGCAGTCCACAGGGGTTCTTTAACCTGACTGTGCTTGAAATTAGGGCATAGCTGGTAGATTCCCCGTGGATGCTTTTTGTAGGGCCTCATGAAGTATTTTGAACAATATTTATTGATAAGAAAAGTTAATAAGTTAATTTTTTTTTAGAGAATGTTACTCATTTCTTACTTACAAACCTTTTTTAGATAATGAAAACTCCAAAATGTTTTTATACATACCTATTTCTTACTTTTCGAGTGAAACTGACAGAGAAAAAGAATTATAAACATTTTAAATGTCTGATAAATTTTCAGTTAAAATGTATTTATAATACAGTGGGTGATTGGTTAACGAACATAATCCGTTCCAAGACTATGTTCGCTATCCGAATTGTTCGTTAACCGATCATCGATTCACCATAGACTTCTATGTGAAATCGATTAATTCGTTCTGGAGACCCTAAAAAAAATGAAATCAAAACCGAAACTGATGGTCTAATGTGCATGAATATTCTATTGGATTTTTTTTTCAATATAACTTTGAAGTTTAATAGGTAAGCAACATAATTCAGGAGAGATGAAAAACGATTTTTAGTCCGTTTCTCATATTTCACGTATTTTTACGGCGGTAGCGCGTCATCGGCACCTTTATATTTTATAGTCTGCACTGTTTGAAAAAATTAAGAATTCGCTTAATTTATTTGCCATGCAAGCAAATCCACTCGCCCATAACTTATCAGCTGTCAGAAAATATTGATATTCATATTGAAATTCAAGTATACAAGTGTGTATTGATTTTAGTCATAATAATAATTTATTGAATGGCTTTTAAATTCATTGTTAATTCAAGTTTCATTTAGTAATTATCAGTACTAAGCATGCTTTAAACATTTCTCCTTTCAGTGATCTTATTTTGTATGAAAAATGATAACAAATGTTTAATATTAATTTTTTTTCAGAGTCGAGAAGTGTTCGTTAGAATTCGTTTTGTTCATTATCCGAATATGTGTTCGTTGTCCAACACAAGAATTCTTTCTTGAAAGTGTTCGTTATCCGATCACAAAAATCTTTCGTGAAAGTGTTCGTTAACCGATTTGTTCGTTAACCGATCACCCACTGTACTATTATTTTTGCTATATGTTTCTTAACATAGAGGACTAGAAATAAGGTACCTTAGACTGAAAATTCGAATTACATTATTAGTTATTTTATACCTTCGTATCAAATCTACCAATAATCTAATGAGAACTTACTTAAGTAATTTTGTTTAAAGCCATTGTATATTTACATAATTTGTTTTTGAAACAGGAATATTATTTTTGCTGATTATACCAATGGACTAAATTCATATGACGTCACCTGATAACTACAATTGCATTTTTCCAGCCAATATCAGGAGCTCAGGACTAGTGATGTCCTTGTACTTTGAGTGGGGTTCAACTAATGAGATCCGTCGCTATATTAGAACTCATTTTGTGCTTCCAGTTTTATGTTTATTAAAATCCCAATTCAAAACCTTTTAATCTTATATTCGCAGTTAACATCATTAAAAATATATTAGCAGGCTACTTTTCTTCCATTTTTACTTTTGGCCACTGTGTTCTTCTATTTTATGGCGAAGGTAGCTAAATAGACCTTCACCAAATAACCAAATACCAAATAGCACATTGTTATGTCCTGAGTTTGAGTTTTGGCAACGTTGAAGATCCACCTTGCGAGGGGCGATACAATGCAAGTCTGTCGATGCTCAAAGTCCTCATGTTGACATTGTGAGGAAGTTGGAAGAGTGAAGTTCGGCCCAAGTGTCGTCGTCGTCATTTAACTGAATTTCAAAATAGCGAAATCCGTCGACAGTGGTTCTGGTAGAGCTTCAAATTGCGGCGTTAATTAAAATCGAATCAAAATCTATATTCTATTTTCTCTCTGACTTTATATCCTACATTGCCAAACATTTCAAATATCCGCAAATATGTTTTAAATACCTGCCTGTGAATTAATAACGACAAAATTTTAAACAGTTGGAACTACAAACATACAAATCACTTTCAACAAATAGAGATGGGGAAAGTGGCGTTATAATTCTAATGGAAAACTTAATGAAGTGAAAATGCTTGTGAGTGGACAAATTAAGAAAGTGAATCAAAACTCTAGTTTTTACTGTTTCCTGAATATGGGAAATTTAATGCAAAGTATATATATATATATATATATATATTATATCTGTATCGAAAGCAACGAAGTGAGGTATTTAAATGCGATTATTTGTGAGAAGGAAAGTTATCGGGTTTAGAGAATGAAACAAACGACGTAATTTCTTCTTACAAGTATTCCAATGATTCTTGACAAGTGTAATTATTTTGACAAGTTTTTCGCTGAAATAAATATTTCTAAGAAATAACAATATTTTTTACGGCAGTGGTCATGGTCACTTGTGGACAGCGTTGCTTCTATCTAATCTTGATTTTGAGTTCTCCTACAACTAAAGACCCTGTCTTGTAGAGGAGCTGATTCGCGTTAAATCTATCAAGGCTCAAAGACTTCACGTTGATATGGTATGTAAGTTCGGAGATTGGTTTGCCAACTCAGATATCTCCTTCATCACTTGACAGTGACTCAAAATTATGAAGTCCGTCTTCTATAACCCTCGTATTGCTTCAGAATGCAGCGTTTATAATGAATCAATCAATCAGCAATAATCTTAACCCCTTAAGTGTCGCCGGTGTATATATCCGTCTCACTCAACCCAAGCGTTAAGTGCGCCGGACGCGTATATCCGTCATTCCAAAATATGATTATTTTCTTTACGCTATCAATAAAACTATTGCAAAGGCTTTGGAACGTAATAAAATAACCTTGACAGTATTTGCGAAGGATTTACTTATTTCAAAGAAAAATTTGCTTATTTGTGCCTTTTCTTTTCCTCCAATGCATGTGTTCGCTTATGTGAAAAACGGTGGCACTGGGGACCGAATTGCGTAACTTTTAATCGGCAGTTAAGTGGTTAACAATCGAATTCTAATAGAAACCTTAATATATATATTGTCATTGTGTAGATGTATTTTTGGTATTTCTCCGTTGTATTCATATTGCTCATTTTGTATGCCAACTTGACGAATTTTGGCTTGTTTCTTTCCGAGACACTAGGCTTTCATATTATCACGCGCATGGATACAGATCCAGAATATTACTAACCCAACCAAAATGGTGGTAAATAATCGTCAGCAAAGTCATCAACTCAAAATAGGTGCCATACGGTATGGTTATATATTATATATAACCCATATATTTTCAGCGAAAACTTAGGTACTAATTTGTGATATCGTTATACTTCTTGTTTTTGGCAAGATTTTGAAATTATGCTAAATATATCTTTGGTGGTCAGTCTTATGTTATCGTATTGTAATGTATCGCTCAAACTTGGTAAATTTTTTCAACTGTTTGGCGGAAAATTCCGTAGCGAACCGATATCAGATTAACTCCAAAACTTAATCGGGATCCAACTGAAAAACGCATTATTTCAGTAATGACAGTTCAGTTTATGATTCATCCATGCTACCGAAGTTACAGTAAAACTGGTAGTAGTGACCATCAGATTTGTAGGTCATGTAAGGATATTAGTCGCAGTTACTTTTTCAGTTTTATTTTCTGTAATGATATATCACGACCTGCACAAAACCATTTTTATGTCGCTGTCCAAGAATCATTTGAGCATAGCTGAAATTGAGAGAAAATGTTTATAGACTTTATTATTTTTTTTCCTTCTGTTTTTTACTATACATCTGTGCTTGGACTACGATCGACCATGCGCATCGATCTTCATTCTTTCATCTTGCTGTATTAGAAATATTGTTTTTGTTCGAAATGGTGTTGCTTATTTATCCTAAATTCCAGTTTTGCTTCTTGAAGTTTTTAACATAATATTTAGTTTTCCTTATCGAATTGTCTTTGTTTAGTTCAGGATTGCTTTCCTGTTACCTAAATCAAATTTATAAATAAATTTTTTAACTGCTTTACTTATACATGTAAAATAAAGAAAATTTCGCCCTATTTTAATTTTTATAATGACTGCAAATTAAAATTCATCGTGTAGAAATAGAGGGAATTTTAGATACGCAAAAATGAACACTACATCAAAGTCGTATCACAAGCTAATTGCGAAAGTATTTTTTTAAAGCTATTTTACTGTAGTTTATGTAAAATTTATACTTGGGTAAGGACATTTTTAAAGAGTAAATTTTGTCTTGGTGGATTATTTCCCGTTTTATTCTGTCAATTAATTCTTATCTTTTTGTGTTTATTTCATGTCTTATAATAACATAGTTTATTGGTTGTGTAGCGGTATCTTCTATATAAGCCAGTAACAACCTCCGGACTAACGTGATCATTTTAGGCTAGTGGTTAAGTTACTCTGTTTCGGATCCAAAGGTCGAGGGTTCTGTCTTGTCGGATATGCGCCACTTCAGTTGCATCACTTACAAACACTATAGCAAAAGATCTCGTAACTTTAAGCCATGGTCAAACGACGAAGACTGAACTGGCAACCTACTCTCCCCACATTCATTTCTAACAATTATTTACATAATACACTGCGACATAGCCATCCTGTGATGACTATGTCTATTAGGATCCGCGTAAGCTAGAGGTGTGGGATTATCTAAATGATGAGACATATTGGATTCTTAATACAACTTTTATTAAGAATAACTTATATTACTTAATTCTAATTGACAACTTTCTTAAAGTGAGAGTTAACACCCAATTAAACCTTATATTCAAGTCAGATCGCGCAACTAGATCATTTATCTTAATTATAATAAATTAACTGATTCATCTAACTTCCTATACAAAATATTACCTTTTGCAGAGTCTCCTTCCTTCATCAATTGAGGCAATACCTATAACTTAATTTTAGATACGAAGATTTAGACTTCTTTATAATTTAATTTATATGAACGTATCTTTCTTCCAGAGCTATAGGACATCTAACTCTTGATCTGAGTAATTCCACACTAAGTTATCTCTAAACTTGCCGCTCCTTCTCATCAAAGCTTCTATCCTTTTAAAGTATATCTCATTTACATATTCTATCCGTTTGTCTTCTTGGTATTGGGTTGGAAAGGTTTTGCCATTAATCGTGGCCGTCAAAGAACTTAGGAGTTATGTTAGAAGAAGTACGCGAGAGACGTCACAACACTATGTCACTAGTAAGTTAACGAATGTCTGGCATAGCTTGGTTAAATAATAACTTTTGCACCTAAAAGACCAATTTCTTTACTAATTTTCCACTAACTTTTTAAAGTAGATGAGACAAGATGAAATTTAAATTTATTTTTAAAAATTAGTCTTGCTTAATTTCTAAAAAGAATTACCCTTCCCTGAAGTTGCAAAAAAAAAAAAAAAAATTCGATTCCCTTGACATCGATAAACTTTCATTACCGTAGATGGATTTCATTTTCCAACGGCTGTGCTCAGCTTTAAAATACTGCTTGGGAAATATAAAATATAATTAATGGGCTAAATTTATGTAACGTCATAGTCACATGATAACGTACTTTCAACCATTCGGTGCATGCGCTTCATTGTTGCCAACTTTTGTTTTTTAAAGAAACTTTCTTTTAAAAAGTACATATTTGTCAACAATAATAACGTACATAGGTAAAAATGCGCTTGATTTAAAAGTAAACGTTCAATATAAAGATTGTTTTTAATTCTGAAAAACCTCTTGAAGAATCTTAATATTTGAACAGCTTTACCAAATTAGTAAATTTGAAATTTTACAAAAATTTCACAAGTAAAGCAACAAGTAGAAGTCTACTGTTAGTTTTGAATTTAATGAAGAACATGTGATCATATTTATAACGTGACCGTCATGAATTTGGTCCGTTCCTATTGTTAAATTTCACTCAGCTTTTAGCTATATTGTAGTTTTTCTTTTGTTTTTCAGAAGTACATTTAAATAGACTTTTAAAATCTGATTTTTATACTGTACTTTTTCCATTATCGCATTATGCATGTTGCGGCCCGCAGGAAATAATTGTCATGTGTATGCGGCCCGCGTGAAGTACCTGTCATGTATATGCGGCCCGCTTGAAATAACTATCACGTGTATGCGGCCCGGCGGGAAAAAAAGGTTGAGTATCTCTGCCTTACACCATACACTATCATTACTCATTCAGTCTAACGGTGGCCGGTTTGTGAGATTGTAAGTCCTACACATTTTTTAAATTGTTTTTTCTCCTGGTTTGTACTAGTATTTCACAATAAATGCTATGTACTCTTTACTTTTATGGGTCATAGGTGAGGCCTACATTTGTGTAGGGGTGCAGGTCTACTTTTGCGTAAAAGCCCAGGGCCTCAAGAAGTCTTAAGACGTCCCTGGACGCATCTACTGATGATAACATTTTTGATACAGTCCGTAATAAACGTGCTCGCTTCTTATCAAGTAACGGTAAAAAGTTGTTAATTAGTAGTTTTATTCTCCTAATTTAAATTTGAATTTTTATATTTTGTACGTACATATAGACTGAATTTTCACAGAACGCTAATTTAAAAAAATTTTATAACAAAAATTAACTGTTTTTTTAATATATATGGATTTTATTATTACTTTTTTTGCATGGTTTTTGGGAAAAATGCTTAGGGTATTTTCATCTTACATGATTTTTTAAAGTTGTGGAACCTATCCCCATATTTACCATATGTCTCATGTATTTTTTTTACACGATTTTATAAGGAACGCATCTATCGTGTAAAACAAATATAAAAAAAAATTAAAAGTCAATTCCTACTCAAGTCAACACAAAGAAAATTTTATTTTAGTTACTTTTTATTAAATAATTACGATTAATATAAATATGTATATCAGTGGCGCACACAAGGGGGATCCTAGGGATCCGGACCCCTCGAAGCCCTTGATTTTTTTTCCGATTGACTATAATTCTAAGTATATAGTACGTAAAATTTAATTAAGTATTTGTTATTAATATTTAATTTTATTAATTAATGCTAATTATTAATTCAATAATTAATTTTTTGCTGTATTTTTGTTCCCGAAAATCGACAAAATGAAAAGGAGCATGATACAAGAATGGTGAACTTGCAACCCTGGACCCCCCCCTCCCCTTCTTGAAAAATTCCTAGTGGCAAAATAGAAGGCGATTTTCCTTTTTATACATGGTATTGGAGTATTATTCTTGTTTGTTACTATTCATTCATTAATTTAATTTAATAAATGAATTAATATTTGAAAA
>BMAV01022129.1:792221-807135 GCA_019973955.1 Trichonephila inaurata madagascariensis | reverse complement strand
ATACTTTCTGTTGTATTTATTTTATGATAAAAATTGTAATATTCGCAAGCAATGCCTACCCTTACATTGTAATGGCGTTTCACTGGAAACTTGGTAATATATTGGCGCTACAAGCAAATTTGCATCATTTTTAGCGACTTGGCGACCATATGGATGCTTTTGGAAATTACTGGAAAAATCTATTTAAAAAAACGATCTTTGAAAAAAGTAAAGTATAAAAATGAACGCCTGGCATATGTGAAATAAATTTTTCGTTGCTTTATTCGTATGAGGAGTATTTGTGTTGTGAAATTTACATTCAGTGATACAAAAATGTGCCCTTTGCTGATACATAAGAATTATTATTTAAATCGCGAACAAAACGCAGTTAGAGATTGAGACCAAATATCTGGAGAAGTTGCTATGCAATTACGAGTTCGCATCGGAGTCATCATAAAAATTCATAAGCTGAAAAATGGGGTATTGTTATACTTGTTTTTATTCTATTAAACCTGTAGATTACTATATGTAGTTGAATAATGGAACAAAAGTAGCTTGTTATGAATGTTTTTGCTTCTCTCGTCTTTATTTAATTGTTTCGCTTTCTTAAAAAAAAAAACCCTTCTCACGTCGTATTAAAAATATTAAATTTGCGAGTATGAGGTTTTAATGCTAAGTTTTAAATATTACTAAAATTAACCTAGATATAAACTTAATTTTAACTACTTATTCTCAAGACTGTTCTACATGATCACCGTTCAGAGTTCTATATTTCTCCTCGCGTTTCTTGACCTTTTCAAGGTCGTCACAGCGTAGAGCTCGCCAGATTGCCTCGAGAACCATTGTTTTATTTGAATGGTGCAATTTGTGTTGTCAAATATCTGATCCCGCAATGTTTTGGGGGGCTCTGAGAATAAGAAACAATCATTTAGGGAGGAAGAGATGAAATTTCAAAGTATAACATAGCTTTGATTATTCCACCACACTTTGAGGTGAGAGAACAGATACACTGTTAGCAAGAAGACGTACTCCCCTTTGGTGGTAGTACTGCACCGTTTCTTGGTCAGAGCATCACTCAATTTGTTCAGCAATGTGCAGTATTGGGCACTAGTGTGAGGCTGCTGTAGCCGTGTGGTCAAGGTATCGGATCGTGGCTGACCTTGTCACGAGTTCGAGCTCAGTACCACTAAAGACCCGCCGTGTAGGGAAGCGATGCACGTTAAATCTGTCGAGAGCTCAAACGTCCTCCCGTGGGTGTGGTGTGGTAGTTAGGAGAGGGGGTGCCCGCTCAGGTGTCATCCACGTCACTTGACCATGGTTCAAAATGACGTGGTCCGTTGCTAAAAGCCCTCGTGTAGCTGAACAGTGCGACGTTAATATTCACTCACTCATGGTCACTAGTAAATGTCTGAACTTTCTGTAGGTAATTTGTCAGGATAATACCATGTCAGTCCCAATGAACAAACAGCACGGTCTTTCCTACAGACTTCTGTGCGTTATCCATTTTGGAAGGAGGGCGAATCGCTGTTCTTCCACTCCATCATCCCTTTGAGTCCTATTGACAGATCTGAGATTCATCCATAGTTACCTGCTGGAGAGAGAGAGAGAGAGCCAAATTCAAAAACGATTAGTTACGACTCCAAAGCACAACTTACCGTAAAATCCGGCGTATAACGCGCACTTTGAACACAAAAAATAAGATCGAAAATTAAGGGTGCGCGTTATACGCCGGGTATAAAAACGATAGCTTTAAAAATAACAAAAAGGATGGGCATAAAAAAAAATTTACTTCTAGATGTATCGCGAAAAATTGTTTATTTAAAAGAAACGACTTGCCTTGTGAACAAGAACAGTTGTAGTTCTAGAAGTATACTATTTTTTTCGAAAGTCTGGGATAAAATACCTCGAATAAATTACTTCAAAGCATAAAAACAATGTATAATAATATTTCAGATTTCTTCCTTAAAAAAGGGGTGCGCTTTATACGGCGAATATACCTAAAAATTAAACAATTTAGCTTGAAAGTATAGGTGCGCGTTATACACCGGTGCGCGTTATACGCCGGATTTTACGGTATTTGCATGGGGCTGATTGCCCCTGCTGCTAACAAAAAAAGACCCTCTCTCAAAACAACTACAAGTGGATTTCCCTTTCGGGTCTTTTCCCGCAACCCTTTTGGCGCATTGGCGCTCTTAGCGAAACTGAGCGCGCCAACACATGCTTGTCATTATCCCACACACAGTTACCAGACCACTAACCCCTCTTCATCTTGCACTAAAAGATTTTTCACCAATATTGATAAGTCGCGTTGTGTTTGCTTCTGAAATGGAGTAGTCCGAAATCGTGGAACCCAGTGCGCTGATACCTTTGACATGAGCAGTTCTTTGTGAATAATTCTTCACACGCACTTCATTATCTGAGAACAGTCTCATTCATGTTCAAGTGAATGATATTTGATTACTATAATTGGATAAAATCCTCCATTTTTCATTTGTGGAATCATCGTGAGTGTGATGATCTACTTGGGTTGCCTGTGAGGGATATGTTCAGGAGCGTAGCTACCGCTGTATCAGCCGGTAGCAATGATACGGGGTCCCCAAGCTATAGGGACCCCGACATGTGTAACATTTTCACACTTTTAAATAAATTCTATTGGTGCGATCATTTTTATTTATTTCCAATAAAAGGGACTTCAAGGAATATTAATACAGGGTCCACTCAGGACTAGCTACGTCTGCGGATATGTTGCCAGTTTGAAAAAATTCCTTTTCCTCCTCACAATAGAGTCCTATGATAAACTCTAAAAGCAGCCATAATTTCCTCATAGATTTGATGGGCATTCGAATGAAGGAACTTAATCATACTGCAAGCTTTTATCTTCAAAGTGTGGTAGCCTAGTGGTTATATTCACGAACTCTTGGCCAGCGTGCCATGAGTTTGAGGCCTAGTACCGCTGAAGAGGGACTGATGTACATTAAACAGTGGCGTAACGTACAATCCCCACATCACTGGGGGACCCAAGATCCTAGGAGGCCCAAAGACTGACAGACGTCAAGTACGTACCCTTTAGGCCCAAAACCTGACTTTTAGAAGGCCCTAATATTCTCCGTTACGCCACTGATGTTAAACCTGTTGAAACTCAAAGTCCCCTCGTTGACGCGGTGGGGTAGTTTGGAGAGGGAGGTATCAGCTCAGGTATCGTCGATTGACCGAGGTTAAGAATTATGAGGCCTGTCTCCAATAACTCTCGGGTTGCTTTTTAGTACATGTTAACAAACACGCACTTTCACTCTTCATAATGCGGGTTACTTAAATCTACGTCTTTCTGAAACCAAACAATTCAGCGGTACTGGCTATAATTTACAGCATTATATACGTAAGGGACATTGGATACGCATAATAATTTTTTATCCAATTACCTGTTATTTCTTGGTAATAATTAAAACTTTACGATACCCCTGCGTATTACGATTCAAATAAACATGTGCAAATCGAAATATCTTTTTTTTATACAATAAACAAAATCCAATTCTATAAACTCCTCCACATTATTTTCACGTTGTTGCATGGTTAAAATTAATAGAATCTTATCCACCGATTAACCTAAATGATAAGAGTTCAGAAAATAAATAACTTTGCTCACAAAATACAAAAGTTAAAATAAGAAAGGTATGCAAATGAGATTCGTGCAAAATGTTACTTTTGTTAGTTAACACACCTTCGATGAATAGGTGGGTGGCTTGTCGTCCTTTTTGTTTGTAAGTCGGCTGGTTAAATAAAGTGGTCAGAAGCCTATGTCGGTGGAGAAATCTGATTTGAAAGCGGGAACAACTCACACATCAACCTTACTTGTATTAACTAAGGTCACGTCTTTATTTTGATTACTCATACTAAATACTGAAGGACATGCCCTTTTGCAGCCTTTGCATAGGGCGTGGTCTTTTTTTTAGTTTGTATACTATAATATCATTAGTGATTAATTAATTTTGTAATACGTTTTACTTATTTTTAATGTTAATTTGCAAACCATAATGGTGGTTACTACCGTGCGATTATATTAATGATAATTACATAATATGTTTATGTGGTAGGCTGTTTAATTTGGAAAATATACTAAGTCATTTGTATTTTAGAATCAAGAATTTCGACGCAGATGCGCATGCTGCAAAACAGTGTCAATTTGTTAGAATAAGGATGACATAGAGAAACTTAAGAATGAAAAAATGCAATAAACGTAATTTATTCAACGCTCAAAAGAAAAATGTAAATATACATTTCAAATTCTAATTTAGTTGCTTGTGAGACTTTATATTTGATAATTTCGTACTTTTGCAAAATTTTATACATTTTTATCACAAATAATTTTTATTATAAATAATTTAACATTTTTTTAATATGACTGTCATTGTTTCTGGCCTGGGTTCGCTTCCTGATGCTTGTAAGGATCAATCGCATAGAGAAGCAAACGAGCTCAATCTGTCGAGGTTCAAAGTCCTGACGTTGGTGAGGCAATTTAGAGAGGGGGAGGCCAATTCAGATGCTATCTTTTTCACGTGACCAAGGTTCATGTCATAGGTTGGCGGTTGCTTTTCCGAGTTGTTGTTAACATGCTCCTTGGCGATATTATCAATCTACAGTTGTTTCTAGGCTGAAATTCATTTGTTATTTACACCACGACGCAGAAGTAAGTTCGTCGTTCAAACAAGAAATTAAGCATAAAGCTGCCCTTTACAGAATCCTTAATTTCGAGAACCTGCCATTTTGAGGGGCTGATGCACGTTAAATCTATCGAGGCTCGCAAAATCCAGCCGTTGGCGAAGTGTGGAAATTAGGAGAAAGAGGTATCATCTCAGATGTCGTCCTCGTCCCCTGACCATGCTTAACCCCTTTCGGGTAAGCTCGATTCCCTTGGGCATTCTTCCAATAACAATTGTGTTGCCTTATAGGGCGACTTAAATAAACACTAACTCTCTTGGAATGTGGCTGTGGCAGCCTAGTGATCAAGGTGTGGGACTCGTGGCCGTCACTTGACCATGGTTCAAAATTACGTGGTCCGTCGCCAAAAGCCCTCGTGTAGCTGAACAGTGCGACGTTAATATTCACTCACTCACTCACTCACTGGGACTCGTGGCTCGCATGTCATAAATTCAAACGAAGTATCGCTGAAGACCCGCCGTGCAGAGAGTTCCGATCCACGTTAAATTTGTCAACGCTCAAATGTTCTCCTTTTGGTTTGATGTGGACGTTAAGAGAGGGGGTGCCAGAACTCGGGTGTCATCCCCGTCACTTGGACGCGCGCCCCCTTTTTTTACGAAGAAACCTGAAATGTACCTGTAAAGTGCTTTTTTTTTAATCTTTTTTTCGAGGTATTTTCCCAGGATTTTGAAAAAGTATTATATTTCTACAAGTACGAAAAAGTATTATATTTCTACAAGTACAACTCTTTAAGTTAATATGTGATTGTCATATTTTTAAATAAACAATATTACGAACTATGTAGAAGGCTTTGTACGTCAGATTTTACGGTCTATGCAATCAGTGGCCAGAAATATTTCTCCGATGCGTTAACTGAGTGAGTGAATATTCACGTCGCCCTATTTAGCTACATGACGGCTTTTGGCGACAGACCTCGAAATTTTAAACCATGGTCACATGACAACAACGACATCGAAGCTGGCAGCCTCCTTTCCTAATTTCTTCACTACACCAACGGGAAGACGTTTGAGCCCCGACAGATTTAATGTGCATCAACCCCTTTACACGGCGGGTATTCAGCGGTCTTAGGTTCGAACTCAGGACCCACCGGCCACGAGTCCGTGACCTTGACCAGTAGGCTACCGCGGCTTCCCGGTACGTTATCGTAAACTTGCATGCATCGTAATTTTTTCTAGTACTTTTGTTCACATTCTTTTCTCCGCTTCGTTCATACTTCTGCCGTTTCTCCCAATGCGTATTTTATCTTGCATTCTTACTCTCCAGATTTAAATGTTGTATGCCGTATGCTGCAATAAATACCGCAGAAATAAATTTACTGCTATTGCCAAACGATTCCTTGCGTATAACACGCTCTGTATGTAAGAGAAATGAAGGCTAAAATAGAATTGCAGCCGTGAAAAACAAGTTCAGGGCCAACTCTGAGCAATATATCTGAACTTGCGCTTACGCTAGAGTGCCAAATATGGAATAATTCTCCAGTAGAACAATGAGAGAAGCTTCGAAAATGGCGTGATGAATTTTTATGTAATATTTATCCCTCTCACACATCTTGAATCCATTGTGTTCGAGTGACTGAAAAAAAATTATCTGAAGCGTGATTTGAGGGTGACTTATAACATACATTGTTGGAGATGCGATTTAAAATACACTGATTATCAGTTGAATGCGTAGTTTTGTTTCTTGCCTAAGCAATATCCTGTAACTTGCAATATTAGTTATCAATTACCATTTTGTTTATTTATTCGAAACTTCTTTAGACCATCATACATAGAGAGATGCAAAATTACTACTATGCAAAACTATTACACTTCCAGTCCCGACTAGGGACATCTTAAGGTATCCGACTACGTTCGGAACCTTGATTTTAAAAGATCGCATAAATGGATAGTTTTCGTGATATTTAGCGTCACTTTGATCAGAATACATGTATAAAATTGTATTAAGGCCATTTTGACAAAAAAAAAATATTTAAATACCATATTTCGGCAAAAATTTAACTTAGAATAACCTTTTTTTAAAATGTTCTCCTTTAGTGAAAAATGCTTCTATTATAATATTTTGCCTGTATATAGCTCAGACCTCTGTACAGAGGCTCAACTATGATGTATGAAAAATTCACATTATTTTCAGATGTACAACCCATTGAAATAATTATCAGCGTTTTTTTCTTAAAATTTCTCCCCTCTGTTGTCGTAAAACATGGATAAACCCACTTCTAAGATATATATTTCAAAAATTCTAGTTGAGCCTCTGTACAGAGGTTTCAGCTATATACAGGCAAAATATTATAATAGAAGCATTTTTCACAAAAGGAAAATATTTTGAAAATGGGTCATTCTAAGTTAATTTTTTGTCAAAATATAGTACTTAATTAATTTTTTATTGTATTACTATTCTCTTAAAACAATTTTATATACATTTTCTAATCTAAGTGACACTAAATATCATAAATATTATCCATTTACACGCTTTTGCAAAATCACGGTTCCGAACGTAGTCGGATACCTTAAGACTTCTTCCTGGGCCCCTACGCAAAAGTAAGCCCTGGGCCCTTACACTAATGTAGGCCCCACCTATGATCCTTAAAAGTAGACAGTACATAGCACACGTTTTAAAATACTCGAACAAACAATAACTTGAAACAAATAAATGCGCATGGCACAATCGCACAGACCGGCTGGACAGACTGCCGCCTTTTGACTGAATGAGAAAGGGTGGTGTATGGTGGTAGGCCTAAGCTTAGATATGGACGATAATCATGACGTGTAGCCAGTTGCAATTTCGTCCAAAATTCCCAGTTTTTTGGAGGAAATAGCCTTTGACCATTGAAATTATTCGAATTATGATCTTATTAAGGCTGAGTCGAGAACGAGACGAGGTCCTGGGCCCGGGCTCAGTTGGACCATACCTTAAGACAACCTGATCTTCAACTATGCTTCTGGGGCCCTCTCAAAGAAAGAAGAGGCCACCAATATTGCCGTTTGTGAGTGAAAAAATCTGAGAACCATTTTTGGTGGAATTAAAGAGGGTGATTTTTATAGAAAAACAAATGCTGAAAGTTACAAAAATTATAAGGACATTGATGGGATAAAATTCATCAAATTAAGAAGAATTGGGTTTGCAGGGCATATTTGCCGCCTGGATACTACTAACCCCACAGGTCTTGTACTATTTGACCGTGGTTCAAAATTACGAGGTCCGGTGCCAACAACTCTCGTGTTGCTTCAGGGACGACATAAGTAAACAATTAATAAATCAGTTTAAAGGGGTGTATTCATTTTCCAGCCGAATTATTCGTTGGAACTATTTAACCAGGGTCCTTCCATCAATCCATGGAGGAGCAAACTAACGTCGAACCATCAACAGAACTAAATACAACTATTCTACTACAATGAGCTACATTCCACTTTGTGAGCATCTTTGTGTTGCTCAAAAAAACAATAGAAGATGATTCTATTCAAAAATTCCTACAGCACTTAAAATATGGTCATGATTTTGAGTCCTGGTGCCATTGAAGACCCGCCTTGCAGAGATTAATCCACGTTAAATATTTCGGAGTGCACAGTTTTCACGCTGGTAGGGTTTGGAAGTTTAAAGAATGAGCAGACAGCTCAGGTGTCACCTTTGTCACTTAACTGTGGTTTAAAATTACGGGATTCGCGTCGCCAATAGCTCTCGTGTTGTTTTTAAGTGAGACGTCAATAAAAAATTACTTTATGAAATAAATGGCGTTGTTTCAGCAGCTGTGTGATATTTGTATCCACAGCATAATGTGTGAGTTAATAAGTGATGAATTAGGAGGTATAAACGAGGTGAGAGAGATAATAGGATTATGAGGCTGTACGAAGGGGGGATGATAGTTTGTTGTAGTGGTTCTACATCAGTTCAAACTTCTGAAGTAGATTTAACAAAGGTAATAAGATACCCAAAGTTACAATTATTAACCACGTTTTTCATTTTTTGTAATTTCTACTTTAATAAATGATGCATTAAAATCGTCGCCCATCCGGTATAGTGGTTTGCGACACTGATTACTGTGCCGTAGGGCCTGGGCCTACTCCAGGGTGTTCTCCCTCAAAATTGGGGTGGAACCGAGCTAAATCGTACTGTCAACTATATGATGCTCAAGTCTAAGGCCAACGACAGGCGTACATCTAGTCCCTTGCCATGATGAATTTCATGGGCCTCGATCTGACTACGTCAAACAGGTGGATTAGCAATAACATTAAAATCGGATGGTACTTGAGATGTGTACTTCAATTTTCTATGATCTGCAAAAATATATAGCTAAGACAAATATAACATATGCAGCTATATCCATTATTTAGTTATGCAGCTGAGTAGAGGCTGAAATTGGTGACACATATACTCCAGGACATGGGTGGACAACCTTTTTGGGAAGAGGGCCACTATTTGATAAAAAACCAATAAACAAACATAGGAAAATTGAAAAAAAAATGTTACTTATAACTTATTATGAGATTTTTACGCAAATAGCACATTTTTTAATGCAAGTCTATATATGAAGTCGAAATTTAAAAATAATATAAAAAATAAGACGAACGTGCAAACTTAAGTTGTATTGTTGATAAACTTCTCTTACAAGTTCTATCAATTAGGTTAGGTATAAAATAAAAATGCGTAACTTGAATCATTTAATTCAAAATAATTACCGTAAAATCCGGCGTATAACGCGCACCTATACTTTCGAGCTGCAATTTTTAATTTTTAGGTTTATTCGCCGTATAACGCTCATCCCCTTTTTTGCGAAGAAACTTGAAAAGTACATATGCAATGCTCTTATGCTTTTAAGTCATTTATTCGAGGTATTATCCCAGACTTTAAAAAAAATAATATGCTTCTAAAAATACAACCCTTTAAGTTCATAAGAAATGTCATTTCTTTTAAATGAATAGTATTTCGATCTATGTAGAAGTATAATTTTTTTATATGCTCATCTTTTTTTTCATTTTTAAAGCTATCATTTTTATACCCGGCGTATAACGAGCACCCGTAAATATCGATCTCATTTTTTATGTTCAAAGTGCGCGTTATACGCCGGATTTTACGGTATTAAAAGCTCAATATCTACTTAATGTGGCTTTTAAATTACAATTTTTTTTCTCAAGTCATCTATATTAGGATTAAATCTTACAGATTGTAACAAAATTAGATTATTATAAGTGCACATTAGCTAGTTTTGAGTGATATTTATTTTATTCAGTTCATTGCTGAAAAACTTTATTCACAAGCTTATTTTGATCTAAATTTTGAGGGTTTTTTGTCCGAGGCAATTCCACTTCAATAAAATTGTAAAAAACGGTTATTTATTATCGTTTCACAAATTTTTTAAAAGTTTTTAGTAAGTCTTCGTGTGCTACTGATACAACTCCATCGTGCCATACTGGGGCACACGAGCCGCAGGTTGGCTACCCCTACTCAAGGAAAACGTTTTACCAGTCAGGCTATTGTACCATTGAACTTTAGAAACGAAAAGGAATAATTACTTATTTAAATATTTAAAATTAATCTCATCAAATCTTGTTAAGCATTTATTATGATAAAACCGGATATGATACTCAATAACTCTTATCCTAACACCAAATTTATAAACCAGTTCGTTTTTTTATGTAAAATATCTAACAAACACAAAATTTCAAAATGCCAATTAGTACCTTTTAAAGAAAGGGTGTTGCTAATCATTACGACTACCTGATGATAATCCCATCCTTGTGTAGCAAAACCTTTTCCTAACATCAAACAATGCTAAGGACCTGAGATCGTCGACCATTGTTTATAGTCTTCTCAACGCTTGACCAAGCAAAAGAGGAGGAAATGGCCACTTAATAGGATCGCGCACGTTGCTAAGTGGTCAGTAGATAACCGACCTCGGACCTCAGTAGGACCGAGAAAGTGGATGGGTTGAATTACAACCTGCTGTATCATTGAGTAATTGAGATCTTGATTTGGAAACGCACCAGAGCGTGAATTTCGATCATGGTTTATAGGTATGAAGGACAGAGTGAGAAAGGGATAATGGAATAGAATATTCATGGGTTTTAGTTTCTCGATCTGTGTGATCCTCTACATTAAGAACGGATCTTATAGTAGATGTATCATTGACATTGACGATTTGTTTTTAAGTTCTGATCATGCCTTTCCAAATAAAGAATGTACAATCCAGTAGCTAATTTTTTAACACTCCCTTAAAATTTTTTTCATTTTTACTTTATGAGAGAATTCAACAATTTTTATTCAATGTTTAGAACCTACGTAGCGTGTGTGTAAGTGTTTTTTTTTTAAATGTGATTACCAAAGTTAAGTTGAAATTTGTTTTCTTTTTGTTAAACCGGAAGGCCAGAGATAAGGGTTGCGCGTTCATGGTCAGTGACACTTGATTCGAATTTTAGTTTGAAAAATCGTCAATCCAAACAATGAGGGTTCCAACGGTCAGAATGGGGATTTCGATGGTCAGTGACACTTGATTCGAATTTTAATTTGAAAAATCGTGAAGCCGAATAATGAGGGTTTTGTAACATTAACTTCAAATGAGTCAAAGTCTATGGTACCGTGGACAAATGAAGAGAGCGTGATACCAGGTGTGGTTAATGTCGTTCTCGTCATTTAACTCTTGTCTGAAGAAAACGCCGATCGAAGATCCCGAGTTACTCTGACAATAGTATTGCTTGTTGACACTGAATTCAAAACAATACGAGGACTATGCACTTCGTATTTCTGTACCACGGTCTAGTGTTCAAGATGGCACCTGAGTTTGAAACCCACTCTCCAAACTTCTGTACCAATGTAAATGGAGGACTTTGAACCCCTAAATAGATAGTACGTGCATAACCGTTTTATACGACGTTGTCCTTAATGAAACCATGACTTGACAGAAACACGCCAGGAATAACCAGTCAGCAACTGATCCTCCCGTGTGCTATATATTGTCTACTTAAAGTGTCGTAGGTGGAGCCTAGTTCTATGCATAAGGGCCTCAGTAAGTCTTAAGATCCCATTGGATAAGAAGTATCAAAACCAAATTTAAAAAAGATAATGGAGTGTAAAAAAATATATTGAAAATGCAGTCTTCTATAAGATGAAAAAAACGATGAAATCAATGTAGCTGTCAATAATCGCTGCCACGCACTTCGATTTTGTATGAAATTAATGGAAAAAAGCCTAAGATGTCTACTGAAATATGTCTCTTCACTCTGTTACATATTGCCAACGTTCCATCTTGTGTAGCAGTGGATGATGATATATGCCAGCCACTTGTTCTTCTATCATCAACCAGATGTGCTCGATAGGCGACAGAAGGGAGAACAGGGGGACCACTAGGTGGCAATGCACTCAGGTGGACGAAGAAATCTTGAAAATTACGTACCACGTGTGGTTGATATTTAGAAATAATGTCGAGACATGAATCTCGTTTTCTGTGTCTCCATATTCGATAAATAATCGAAGTTCATCGTGCCATTACCATTACAAAAGGCTCCATTGTTCCTTCTTAGTCACCGTTTTCTTTCGATCCCAATACACAGAATTTCGTAAAAAACAATGACTTATTAAATGACGCGACATTTTTTTGGAAGCTTCTTAATCTTTTACAGAACGAAGAGTGATGAGACTGATTTGTTTCCGTTCCCGTCTATGCTTTATTTTAGCTTAAATGCTGCGTCCTTCTTCCGATCCGTTTCTCTGTCAGTTATAACGATGTGAAAGTTTATAAAAAAATATACATTCTGAAGCGAAAACAAGATGGTCAAGCATGGCAGTTGGAATTTTTTGTGTGGAATTTTTAATCGAGCTGTTCGTTGCAGAAGAGAGAGTTCGGTAACATGTCTCTTTTTATATATAATTATATAGAATATTTATTTTTTTATTATTTAGTAAAATTAATCTAAGGAAACGTTAATGTCTGATGTAAAAATTGATTGTCACTTTGTATTCCAGTAGGAAATATCGGTACTTTCCTGTTCCGTATGAAGTTATCTTAAAATATAAAGAGGGAATGACCCGATCTAAATATACTTTTAAATATTAGAAAAGCATTCTTATAGAAGCGTTTGTTACGAAAGAATTTCTCATTTACTCAATATACATCGTTTCTTTTTCTAATAAAAATTACTATAGATACCCGAGAATAAATAAAAGAAAAATATTGTACTATATATATCAAATGTAACTTAAGACGATTTGGCTAAAGATGAGTCGTAAAGATTAAATCCGTACATTTTCTTTTATTCTTTTAAATATTTTATTGTTAAAGCTGAAGAGGTCTCAAAACATTCAACTGACTTGAGAACTAAAACATAGAAGTTTACTTTGCCTTATATATTAAAATATTTGCTGCATACTTTTTGTTTAAAAAGGATAATTCGTACATATATTATCTAAATATTTTTTTAAAAATTAACTTTACAATTGTTTTTCTGTCGATTTTTAATAAAAAAAAGTATTTTGCTGATTTTCAAAATTATGCAAAAACAAATAAAATGTTTTAATTTTTTTAAAATTTTAAAATAATAAATATATTTAATGACACGCTAAATTTTTATATGCTTTCAATAGGTTCGAGTCCGTGGAAATGAATAACTTTTTCTTATTTTAAGTTTATTTTTACACATATGAAGATACATAATGGAGTTTAAATAAATTAGAAATGAAATGTCTTTAGTGACTAGAAACCTTATAAGACTTTTATTTACCATTATCATTCGTATAAGTACAGAATAGTATTTATTACAAAACAATAAAAGCATTTCGAAAGAACAGGAGAAAAGCCCTTTAACTGCTAGTTAATCGTGTCTGGAAACAATGAATTGTGAAAGAAAACAATAAAGAAAACACTTATCAGATTAACAAAATTAATATAAAAATATGACCAGCTTCTTACCCCTCCTTGTCCGTACAGTAGTGAAACTTGCCGTAAAAGCAAATGAAACAATTTTGAAAAGCATCTCGCGCATCGAAGGAGTGCAGAATTGTTGCATAGGTATCTGCTACTTAGTATTTCGAGTGAATTGCAAATATCTATAAAATATGGTTATAGGGGCCACTACTTGATACTAATCAACAGGGAAACTAAATCTACCATCCTACAAAATTTGAACTAAATCCGTGATCCCCAGCCTTTGCACTCTTCTTGTTAGACTAAGAGAGTGGCTAATATATTGATTTATGTATTTGATCGTAGCTCAAAATGCAAGATTTATTGTCTGTGTTATGGTAAATTTTGATGAATATATGTTAAAGATAGATGTATGTTAAATCTGCCGAGTTTCAAAGCCTTCCCATTGGCGTAGATATGGAAGGTAGGCAGCCCACGTATCAATTTCGTCTTTTGACAGTGGTTCAGAATTACGAAATATATCGTCGGTCTAATTATCAGACTGTGTAACTCCATCTGCGATGCTAATTTGATACAGTAGGGCTAGGCGCCAAGTTGTTGTTTATGGTCGCCAAGATAGGCGATAGTATTACAATATGGTTTACTTTGATATTTTTATCGTGCGATAATGTGGTTACCATGGGGATAACGTATATTAGTGTTAGTTTTTTGTTTCGATTTTTTTTCCGCGGGATCTCTGCTCAGCAAAATTAACACGTTACAAATTTTGTGTAATGAACGCTTAAAATAGTGTAAATAATTTATATCTGTGGAAGTGTAATACATTAATATTACTTTCTGTTGTATTTATTTTATGTTAAAATCTTGCCACCACGTCTCCCTTCGAAATCTAGTTTTGTTATGAATTAAAAAAAAGTCGTGATTACACTGATCGAGGAATAAATTAAAAGTGGAACGCGCACTGAGGCATGGCGTAGACAAAACAAAAGGATTAAGGAATCGCGCCAAAAAGAGCTTGGCGCGTTGCACTCCTATATCAAATCAGTAACACCGGTGGTGTTACGCAGTCTGATAATTAGGCCGACGATATTGTTGTACTTGGCGTACTTTCGAATCAGAAAAAAATGGGTAACCCGAAATTTTCAATAAACTTATTGATGTATGGCCGCAGTAGCCAAGTTGTCATGTGATATTTCAGTCAAACAGGGATTCGAAACCTGATTCCGCTTAAGACCGATCGTTTGGGGGCCTGATGCACGTTGAATCTGTCAAGGTTCAAAATCCACCCGAATGATTGGCGTGGATGCTGAGAGCGATATGCCAACTAAGGTGTAGCTCCCGTCAATGGCGTAACGGAGAATATTAGAG
>BMAV01022129.1:733313-787221 GCA_019973955.1 Trichonephila inaurata madagascariensis | reverse complement strand
GAGGTCCGTTGCCAATAGCCTTCGTGTTGCTTTATAGAGCGACATTAATAAAACTCTCCCTCAAACACTTTTCCTGATCTGTCATATTTGACGTGTTTTTCAAAATTCATGGCGATAAATCTCAAAAACTGGCGTGTATTCAAATTCAATATAATTACTGAATTTTTTTTAACAAGGATTATGCAAATTTCTTTTTTTTATTTCCTTTTTGAGAAGTATGTAATAACAACAGAACTTTTAATTCAATTCCTACTATTAGCTCACTCTCTCTCTCTCTCTATATATATATATATATATATTTATTTATATATATATTTATCTTGTTCAAATTTTCAATCGTTAATAAAATACTTTCTATTCATCCAACAAGTTCAAATAATTTTTTTTAACTTGTAGTGGATGACACTTGATGTTAATACAGTTTTTTTTCAAATATTAATTCATTAGTTTAATTAAATTTAATTAATTACTGGTTTTCGATGCCACCTTTTGATTCGTCTCCATGGTTGTAACAATTTAACTGGGTTGTTGTTGTTGCACGCCCCCATTGTCCAGTAGCTAGACCAGGTCCGTGACGTCGTACACTCTTTAAAAATCTAACCTCATCCAATGTAACTGTTAAAACAATGACAAAAGTTGGCGTTGAAAACCGATTTTTCAGCCAAACTAATTAAACCGGGTGTGCATTGCCAGAACTATGTAGACAAATGCTCTTTTTTCAATTCCTACAATTATAGTTTACTCTCTCTCTCTATATATATATATATATCGTTCAAATTTTCAATCGTTAATAAAATACTTTCTATTCATTCATTAAAAGTAGGACTTGACTTAAAAAAATTTTTATATTACTTGTTTTTTAATTTGACTGCTGCGTTATTTTCTCTGGATTAAAAATATTTTGTCTTCCATATGGTCTCGCCAGAGTACTTTGAGAGTACGCGTCTGAGTTGAGAATTGAATGGCGTGTAGAATTATTCATCAGACGTTTGAATGGTTTGACATGAGCGGTGCAAACTGTCTTCGTCACGGGTAGTGGTTTTTTCGAAAAAGAATGAGATGGCGGTAACAAGGTCATTCGGAATTTTTTTCTTCTTTCAACAATGAATCAAATATCTTAAGAGCTGTGTGTGAAAAATATTTTCATGTACTTGGAATTGAATGGAACAGATTTTTAGAAAATCCATGGCGTATTTTTGTCGAATTAAAATATTCTAAATTATTGAAATGCATTGAAATGTCTTATTAAATTGCACTACTTATTTATAATTAAAAGCAATTAGCATTTAGTTTTGTGTATTAAAATTAAAATTTAATTTTAAAGAATTGTGCAAATATGGGTCGAAGGGGCATGGAAAATTTGAATAATATGAAACAAACACAACTTGTACAAACTCATGCCTTTATAATCATGTTATGCCGTGGTAGCCGAGTGGTATAGGTATCGGATCGTGGCTTGCTTTGTCACGAGTTCGATCCCACTACCACTAAAGACCCGCCGTGCAGGACAGCGATGCACGTTAAATCTGTCGAGAGCTTAAACGTCCTCCCTTTGGTGTGGTAGTTAGGAGAGGGGAGTGCCAGCCCAGGTGTCATCCTCGTCACATGACCATGGTTCAAAATTATGAGGTCCGTCGCCAATAGCCATCTTGTAGCTTTATAGTGTAGCACACTCTCTCTCGTACTTTGAATTATTATTTTGGAAATAAAACTTTAATGAATTTTTTTTCATTAACGTTTTTTGGATAAACAACACATTCCCCTCAAATAACACCATTTTTGTACACACAAAGGCAACGTCTTTCAGTGTCGTTTTCGCTCATAAAACATCAGGTCATGAGGGGTAGTACGGCGGAATTTTTAAAACTATACCTGACATATAGATGGCGTTGACTATTGTGAAATTTGTAGCACAAATATTTGTCTGAAGATTTCCAAAATAGGCAATAAATTTCTCTCTTTGGCCCATCTTTTAATAGAATCCTTCACTTCTGTGAAAGGGGAAACGTGATAAGGATTGGGGGCTGCTGGAAGGTCACATAAAATCATTTTAACATTCATTTTGCAATAAGATGAAAAAGTGTGTATTTTTTTTTTAAAAAAGAAATTAAAATGTCTAAGAACTTTTAAACAATTATGTATGTGCTATATTTATAGCAATTTATTATTATCAGTGGAGCTTTTTTCTGTCCACAAATGCATATGTCTGTCGCAACCCTTGCATTGCGGGGGGTGGCAGGATTCTAGTGGGCTCAAAACCTGACTGACGCCAAATACGTATTTAACCAATTTATCAAATATTAAAAACAAAACCTGACTTTGCAGCAGGGGGGGGGGCTAAGATTCTCCATTACGCCGCTGCGTTTGATCCCAACTCTTTACCATTGACCTTAAACGTCGAAGTTCGACTGGATTTGATTATTAACGCTGCATTTCAGAAAACATAATTAATATTGACCTCATAATTTTGAGCCTCAGTCAAGTGACAAGGAAGACACAGCAGCTGGCACGCATTTTTCAAACTTCAATTTCACTCCCACTTTAGGTCTTTCAGCCTCGACAGATTTAACATGCATCAGTTGTTCTACGCGATAAGTCTTCAGTGGCACCAGGACTCGAACTCACAACTCGACAAAAACACGCAGGTTACAAAGTTCGCGACCATGACAACTCGGTTACTGTAGACAGCTTCCTTCACTTCATCGTCCAAATAGAAACGTAATTCTCTCTTAAGTAGCTTAAAAGCCAAGAAGTAGCAGGGTGACAAATCCGGACTGTACGGTGGGTGTCCTAACATTTCCCAAAAGATTTTTTTAATGATGTCTTGGTTTCTCAGGAGACGTGTAGGTTGACATTGTTATGAAGATCCGATATCGTTTGCTGCCCTTCTCGAAAACCTTTACATCAACTGTTCCCAGACGTTCGACCTAAATATGGCTCACCATAGACTGCTACCATTCGTCTATATATGTCCGCATTATAAACTCGCTTCCTGCAATCACAAACCATACTTCCACGCATACTACCGCATCCCTATATGGTACGAATTAATATTCGATTAATTTCCTTTACCACTAACAGGTTTCACTGTTAAACATCGTATGTAATGTACACTTTATACCGTCTTTCGCATCCCTGTTTCGTGGTTCTGCTATAGCTAGACTCAATGTGACTCAATAACATAGGCCCACTTTTCATTTGGGCAACCCTTATACAAGTTTAAATTTTTGATGCTTCACCGGTATAGAGAAACTCGATGGATTCAATCATTGCTGAAATCTATAAGCAGCCATTTTAATTTAGAAGTTAAACTCATAACCAAAAAATACAGAAAATGAAAAAAAAAGGATTGTGAGCGAACAAGTAATGACTTTTTAAGGTAACCGACTACGTTCGGAACCGTGATTTTGCAAAAGCATGTAAATGGATAGTATTCATGATATTTAGTGCCACTTAGATTAGAAAACGTATATAAAATTGTTTTAAGAATATTGTTACAATAAAAAAGTTATTTAAATACAATATTTTGAGAAAAAAAAAGTGCATAGAAAGACCCATTTTCAAAACATTCTCCTTTTATGAAAAATGCTTCTATTATAATAATATTTTGCATGTATATAGCTCAGACCTCGGTACAGAGGCTGAACTGGAATTTTTGAAATATATAACTTAGAAGTGGATTTATCCATATTTTACTTCAACAAAGGGGAGAAATTTTAAGAAAAAAGATACCGATAATTATTTCAATGAGTGGTAACTCTGAAAATAATTTTTCAAAACTCCTAGTTCAGACTCTCTGGAGAAGTCTTTACTTTATATAAGCGAAATATTATTTATATAGAAGCATTTTTTATAAAAGGAGAACATTTTGAAAAAAGGTTATTCTAAGTTAACTTTTTGCCGAAATATTGTATTTAAATAATTTTTTTGTCATAATGTCCTTAAAACAATTTTATACATGCATTCTAATCTAAGTGACTTATATTATCCCGAAAATTATCCATTTATGCGTTTTTTTGAAAATCAGGGTTCCGAACGTAGTCGGATTCCTTAAGTTCATTCCACCTTTGAATGGCATACTTATCATGCAGCTAACGCAATTTAAGAAATTTTTATTTCGAAAATCTAGACATCTCAAATACAACAGTAATTTTAACTATCGGGTTACTACAGAAATTTTTTTTTAAATTTTAGGTACTGTGTTGATTTGTACTTGCATATATCATTACACAACCACTGTTATTACGTGTTGATATGTGCTGTTATTTTTAATGACTGGGGTAGTTTTTCTCGTTAGCTTACTCATGTTATGCTTTGAGCTCTACTTTCTATTTTGTAAGCAAAAGGACAGTAATTTTATTTAATGTTAGTCTCTATTATGCAAACAATGACTTTTTTAACTTAATCCACGAAAGTATTGGTAACTTAGTAAATAGGGGTTGTAAAGCAGAAAAAAAAAATGTTTAATAATGGCTTCCATTAGCATTTAAAGTGGTAAACACTATAAGAACCATCTAATTAAAGATTTTCAAGCAATTTATAAACATCTTTGTAGTTAATGGGAAAACAAGTAATATAAAAAAAAATTTGTGTAAGTCAATTCCTACTTCAGTTAGCAAAGGAAAATTTTATTTCAGTTACTTTTTATCAAATAATTACTATTAATATAAATATGTATATACACGTGACAGAATCACAATAATTAATCTGGCAATTAATTTTTATTAATTATCATTAAAGTATCGTATTATCATCCAAAACAATCGTGTTTATAAAATTTCAGCTCAAATGAACGCTTTAAAGTGGGAGAAAAAAAACCTTTTCAAGTTTTGACACAAGTCACCAAAAATGATGCCAACGTGGCTGTGTATCTGTAATTCTTAAAATAATTAGTTTTAATCAATGAATCTTAATTAATTATAATCAAATTACCGTACAGTCATTCAAAATAATCGTGTATATAAAATTTCAGCTCAATTGAGCTCTTTAAAATGTAATTTATTCACGATTGAAAATTTGAACAAGATATATATAGGGAGATTGTGAACCAATTGTAGGAATTGAATAATTCTTCAGGAAAATTAAAAAGGTTAGAACATGTTAACCGAAAATGTGTCATATAACTCTTTTCGTTATCACTTTAGTTTTCACAGCCCAATAAAAAAAATGTAATAATTTTAGAATGTAATGTTAACAGACTTATGCATAAGTTCAGAAACAACACTTGCTAATCATGTGATGTCACATCACATGATAAATGCAATCACCTGTTTCCAGCCAATAGGTCCATGCCTTTCGTTGATGCCAACTTTTACTTTGTGCTGTAACTTTCTTTTAAATAGTGCATATTTGTCAACAATAATAGCACTCATGGGTAACAAAGTACACTTGATTTAAAAATACAATGTAATTATTAAAACTTTTTTAATTTTGAAAAATCTTAACACTTGAATAGTTTTAATCAGTTACCAAATTTGAAATTTTATTTAATTAAGTTATTTTATCTAACAGTAAGTACAAGTATAATGTCAGTTTAATTTAATAGAGTTCTCATGATTTCATTTTATCACGTGACTGTGTGTTCAAATATTAAGATTCTTCAAAAATACTTTCAGAAATAAAAAAATAAATAATTTCTTATACTATATACTTTTAAATCAAGTTCATTTTCTTTACTTACGGGCGTTATTATTGTTCGCAAATTCGTACTTTAAAAAAAAAGTTTCTGCGAGAAACAAAAATTGGCAACAACAAAGCTCATGAATTAATTGGCTGAAAACACGTGAGTGTAGTTATCATGTGACTAAAATGATGTCACATAAATTATTCTCATTGTGGGATGAGCAATCAGACTATCATTTATTTTCATTCAACCTTGTAATTTTATTAATAATTTTTATTTTATTCATTAAATTGAAGTACGATTCAATGGACAAAAAACGGTTAAAAAAAATTCAAAAATAGTTTTTTTAGCCCAATTTATTCCTTACATAATTTTTTATCATTTTACAAAATTTGAAAGTTCTAAATTTAAAAAAAAAAAAAAAAAATCCAGTGTTGGGATAACATTTACATTCGCTTTCATTCATATCCCAACTGCAAATCAAAACTTTATTTCGGAAAGAAAAAATGACTGTTTTATCTTCATTTAAAATGCTAAGGCTTTTTTTTTTTCGGTTTTGCCAAATGCCTTGTTATTTTTCTACCTATTGTCATTAGTACATGTAACAAAAGTTGGTATACATTTTTAAATCAAAACAATACTTATTTTTTTAAAAAAAAAAATATTGAATTTAGAATTTAGACATTTTTTTGAGGAATTTTCGATAAGCATTCCATATCAATTTTTGTTAAATATAGTTTGACATACATGTAAATCAAATTTCATGTGCGCACATCAATTTTTGTAAGAGGAATAACATTTTAAAATCACATCATAAATTTTTAGATTTTTCTTAAAAATTAATAAAGTAGTGTTTTGAGCACAAAATTTGACTATCGTTATATACACATGCGTAGGTTAGAAACAAAACAAAAAGAATTGTAAAAATCATTAAATAAAAGATTTTTTTTTTTTTAGAAATCATACCATGTCCGCTTAATGTATTCATCGTGTACAACTTCTAAAAGAAACCCATAATTATGAATGTTGTGATGAAACAAAAGTTGAAATGTGTGAATTTTTTTATAGAGAAAAAAAATGGGAGGAGGGTGCCTAATTCAGATTAACCAATTCTCCGGATATCCAATCTCAGACAAACGCAACCTTTTAAACACCAATCAAATTGAAAAGAAACGTAGAAAGGGATGTTGCGAATGAGTAGCGCACAGGTGTGTGTAGAGGCAACCCATCTTCCTGCTCACCAAGGTCGCTAACAGCGATCACCTTTTCATCAACAACGGCTCGGGAAAAATGAGCAAATGAAAAAACAATTTCTCTTTTATATATTTTTACTCTTTAGCGCTCGTGCACTGATCTTTTAGTTCGTGATACTCGTACATGCTAACTACAGGATGTGTTTGTGGAAAGTAAAAAAGAAACTTAGTGTTTTTGTTTGAGGTTTCCCAGGTTTTGATGAAATTTGCGGGAGGAAGTCGTTAACGATGGGCTGTGTTGACTTTTTTTTAATGAATTTTTTCCCCCTAGTGTTTGGTAGACAGTATGTTTCAAAATAGAGGTTACTGGGCTGTGGTGACGGTGTCTTTAAATACGTAATTGTTTGAAATAGTAGGGAATGAAAGGACGTGTGATGGAGAAAAATGTGAAATTATGAATTGATATTTCTTTTGTGGAAGCTCTTTTGATTTCATTCATTTTTACTTATAGGATGAAGGTTTCGTCAGTTTTGTGGAGATTGTTTTTCAAATGTTTTACAACTCGATTGCTGAATGTTATTTATTTATTTTTGCTTTGTATCGATTTCTGATTGAGTATCGATTTTCGATCAATTGTTTTAGTTGCCTATTTTACACATAATAAAAAAAATACAACACTGGAAGTAAGTTTATGTTAACAATCTTATAATTCTGATATTATTATTGTGTGTTTACTATTTTAATAAGATTGGCCTCACTTCTGTTTTCTTCTGTCAAGTGATTGACCACGGTAGTTTAGTGGTCATGGTCACGAACTCATGGCCTGCGTGTCACTGTTTCGCGTCCTGGTGCCCCTGAAGACCCACCATATAGAGGGGGTTGGTGTACGTTATATCGTGGCTCACATATTTGAGTTTCAAAATTTTCACTTAAGAGATTTGGAGATTAAGATAAAACAACTCAGATGACATTCTGGTCATTTTTTCAATTCCTACTATTAGAGTTTTTTTCTCTCTGTGTATATATATATATATATATATATATATATATATATATATATATCTTGTTCAAATTTTCAATCGTTCATAAAATACTTTTTATTCATTCACTCAAGTTCAAATACATTTTTTTAAACATGTAGTGAATGACACTTGATGTTAATACAGTTTTTTCAAATATTAACTAATTAATAAAATTAAATTAATGAATAAAAATAAACAAACAAAAATAATAGTCCAACACCATATATAAAAAGGAAAATCGCTCGTTGTATCCCTGTAGCGCAATGGATAGCGAGTTGAGCTTCTAATCCAAAGGTCGTGCTTTTGAATCTCACCTGGAATGGCCTCATTTCTGAGAATGTTATTTCATTTTTACTGTTCTATTTTTTTAGAATAAAATTTAATGAATGAATAAATAGTAACAAACAAACAAACAAACAAAAAGAAAATATTCCAACACCATATATAGAAAGGAAAACGGAAAATTGCTAGGAAAATCGCTTTCTATATTTTGCGACTTAATATTGTGATTCTATGAGTATATTCTATTTCTTCTAATATTGTGATTCTATGTGTATATTCTATATCTTCTAATATTGTGATTCTATGTGTATATTCTATATCTTCTAATATTGTGATTCTATGTGTATATTCTATATCTTCTAATATTGTGATTCCATGTGCATGTATGTACATATTTATATTAATTTTGACTATTTAATAAAAGTAACTAAAATAAAGTTTTTCTTTGTTGACCTAAGTAGGAATAGACCTACAAATTTTTTTTTATATTGCTTGTTTTTTTAAAAAAAATCAAATCTATCCACATCCCCGATGACTTATTTCCCGTTCCGATTCACCCTCCATCTGTCGCGTTCTAACCGCTGACGCATTCATCTACCACATCCCTGGCAATGTTCCCAAAAATATTCTCGTTTTGTAAGTTTAGCAAACACTTGTGGGGAGGGAGGGAGAGAAATCCTTCAAGGCACACCTGCCATTCAAAACCTTCTTGTCATGTGATGATGCATACGTGTAATTTTAGAAATTGACATCTCATTCAACGTTTCTCTTGCAGAGCTGTCCGTCCGAAGAGGTGTACACCGTCCGCAGAGTCCCCACCCAGCGTATGGAGGGAGCAGCCGCCACCCCTGCGACACCCTCTGGGGAAGCGTCGGCGGTGCAGAGTCGGAGTGCGAGCGGGGCCAGTGCGACATCCGCCGCGGCCCGCTCCCTTTCCATGAACTCGGTGAGCAGTGAGGGGTCGGCGGAGAGTCACGTGGTGGAGCAGGAGGACATCATCGTCCTCACCCACGATGTCCGCAGTTTCAAAGAGGCCCTCGGGAAGCTCAGGAGGATATTCCATCCAGAAAGAGGTTGGTAATTTTTTCTCTGATCCCTTTCCTCAATTCTGTTTTTATTTTTGTAATATTCTAGACACGAGGTGGGCATTAAGTCGAACGCGATCGACTGGGAGACCGCCTAGACATTTTGGGGCGACGGCCTTCACTAAAACCTAATGATCATTTCATCATATGAAGGTCGAGAAATATTTTAAATATACGGAGGGGAAAAAAATCGAACCACAAGAATAAATTTCGTTAAATAGAAATTACACTTCGCTATTTGGAGGTTATTTTACGAAGAAAAACGTAAAATGGTCTCGGTTACAGGAAAAAGTTTTCTAAATAGAGAAATTCGCAAGATAGAGGTTCGTAAAGGGGAGGTCCAACTGTATCTCACTACACCTACGTTACTGGGAAGACCGCAACACCTTGAACAAATTAGAAGTCGCCCTGGAAAAGTCTGCCCAACCCTTGTCTAGACCAGCAGTTCTTAAACTTTCGATCGCTGCGACCTCCCTTTATGTATCAGCCTAACATCGCGGACTCCCAAGAATTCGAACACCTTTCTCTGACTACCAACGTATGGCTAAGGGATTTAAAGGTTCCTTAATAATCTAAAGGCTGCCTCTGCTACTAATACAGATTCTTTTTAACACTTCTTTTTTTTTTTCCTTTAAGGAGAGAGTAAATATCTAATTAAAAGTATTATATATAAAATACTAATTTGAAGTAAATAATGTAAATAATAAGAATGAATAGATAAAAACAATTTAGTGATCTCTAGTCCAGGAGGGCACGTCTTTCAATTTTTCACACCTTACAGGGTCTGTAAAAAAGGAAAATCTTGACGAACCTTGACGGGTCCCTTAAAAAAGAGCTGGAGGCCCTTGAAGGGGGTACACAGACCACAGTTTAAGAACCAATGTTCGACCAGTGGTTCCCAATGTGGTCCCTGCGGACTCCCAAGGGTCCCCGATATTATTCAGGGGACGTGGAAAATTAAAATTGATTTTGGGGTCCCTGAACAACGACAGGGGGTCCACGCAAAATTTAATATAAAATTAAAAAAAATTTGATCCATTCTTACTTTTATGAAAATTCAAATAAATAACAATAATTCACTTGGATATTCCGGACTGGATGTTGAACCCCTTTGCCCGTGGACTAACTCTGATCCCAAACACAGATTAATCCATATTAATACAGGAGCATCTTATTGAAATACCCACAAATGAAGGACTTAAACCAGTGTTTGAACAAGGATACCACACATTCTGGTTACAAAAACAGATCTCAACTTTATAACCTGCATTATGGGTTATTGTACAGAAGTTGTTGACTACTTTCCCGTCTTCCAATTTGATAGAACGTGGATTCAGTGCCGTAAAAAACCTCATCGCACGCAAAAAAAGAAATCGACTAAAAACTAGTGCTCGTGGAGATTTACTGTTGCTACTCACAAACATTGAGACAGAAATACTCTCATAACATCTCATCAAGTTCACCTAAATTGTTATTAAATCACCTTTTCGGGTAAATGAACTATACTCATATTTTTAAACCTTTTTTTTAAAAAAAAATACGTGACTTAAGGGGGTCTGGCACATGAATTTTCGAAAAATTACCGATTTGTTTAAATATTTTCTAAGAGTTCAAATATTTTTGTTTAAAATGATATATATGATATGAGGAAATATGATAATTAGAAGTATTTTTTTTTAAAAAATGAAGTTACAGTTACTCCTTGACGTGCATCAAATGAGCTCTGCTAGGAGCACCTGTGTTTCCCTCTTACATAAGTTTCTGATGAGCGCAAATCCATATGATGTTCAAGTAGAAAAATTGGAGTATTGGGAACATCCAAAAATGTATGGGTACACGTCTTTTGTTCACCTCTTTTGCTCTGTATCAAAATTCCTTGAAGACCCTCTTTTGGAAAATAAATAAAAATGATCACATCAATCAAATTTATTTTGAAGCGTCAAAATGTTACACAGCTTGTAGCTTACGGACCCCTTATCATTGATGCTGCTCATATGGCGGTATTTACCGCTCTTTGAAGATTTTCCAGATATTTCCCGAAGACCTCGGATATTCTTATGAATGAGAAATAAACAGTATGCCTTTTCAACTGGATATATAAAATTTATCAATGGAATCCTCTAAGGAATACATACCATACATAACTGTGTTGTTGAACACCAGAATTTTATATTTCATTCCTCCGCAGGAGTTCCATTCTACAATTCGGCATCTTTAGTTACATTTATTTGTATTTAAAAATAAATTCATGCTGATTGCAAATGCTTCTGAAATAAAAATAATAATAATACATCTCGCGTTTTCGTTTGGTTGTTCAGTTAACAGTTCAGTAGGGTTTCTTCACATAATATTCTCATATTATTTACACATAGGTTATAACCCACTGACATGTATAACGTACTTTAAACTTACTTACTCGTTTAGTCACCTGCTGTGAATTATTGATGCAAGTATTAGCATAAGATATTCAGTTAGTTGAAATTCAGTACGGGTTTTTGTGATGAATTCAATAGCATGAATAATCGGGTCGTGAAACTGAATTGGTGATTTAAATTCTCTAACCAGATTCATTAGAGTTCTATTTCCATATAAGTGTGTGTGCGTAAAAGTGTTTTGTGTTCGTGTTTGTGCACAAAGTAGTAAACATTTTAGAATAATTAAACACAACATGTAAACAGCAATCCATTCCTTTAAGAATTATTGTACTTGTGAATGCACTAATTCTTCTCATTTATGCGGTTACTAGCTCATTGAAGAAAGAACGTTTATTGTGTGCGGAAGCTCTCCCAAAACGCTCACTCTGAAGATTCCCCGTTCCCGAAATATCTCGGATCGTGCCTGACGATTGCATGTGTCGTTGTCATAACAAATCGCAAACGCAAGGTTAAGATTAATTTCTCTAATTAGTTTCATTGATTAATCTAACAACTAAATTTATGGTGGGAAGAATTTCTTGCGCTAGGGTTTCCTTAACTGTGGGGCGCCTTCAAAAATTATTAATTTACTGAAAGTAAAGGTAAAATCCTAGGAGAGCCCACACCCTTGGCGACAAACCAAAAAAAGCGCCAAGCCTGAACGAAATGGCGCCAAGCGAAACCGACAATGGCGGCAAGTGAATATAGCGGGACAAGGTGATGTGTAATGAAAATATAAGTAAACAGTACCGAAATTAATCAAATATATTTAAGATAAAAATTTAAAAAACAGCACTTACTTTTTTTCTGCTGATCTTTTCCAAGTGGAGGGTTCAGCGTAACAGATTTTAAAAAAAACCTTGAAGACTAAGCGAATGACCGTGGGAGCGCTGCCATATATATTCTGCGAGGTAATGGTCGAACATACCTATTCGACAATCTCCGTTCAAATCCATACAAAACAGCACTCTTTCGTTCGTATACTCCCATTCGCTCATTATATTTAGGACATTCATAATTCGAAGCAATCAATCCTTCCTTTCTTCATACACCATTCAATCAATTCTTTCTTACCTTTCGCATTCAGTAAAGTACAAAGTTCGAAGGTATATTCACTCACACACGTGCCACACACACATAGTTTCAGTCCGGTGCCTAACAACGAATAGAAGAAATTTGAAATGTCCGCCGACAAAATACGAAAATTCCAGAAATAGTTAGGTTTACCATTATCTAGTATATCAAAGTAGAGGGTTACCAAGATGGCGCAATTATCGCCAACCAAAATAATTCGTGCCTAGGGTGTGGGCTCTCCTAGGACTGAACCAAAGTAAACAAACAAAATATATACATTATAACATAATAAAAAATACAATACACATTTACACTGATATAATACACTTATAAGTGTATCAGTAATGCACAATGTATTTTATAATTAATTTAACAATACTAAGTTAAAAACAAGGTTAATAATTACCAGCGACCCATGGGCTTGTCATACATAAAATTATATGCAAAAATTAACTCTTATCTTGATAATTAATCCCTTAACTGCTGAATAAATGTTACGCAATTCGCTCCCCAACTCCACCGTTTTCCACGTATGCGCGCGTGTGTGTTGTATGGGGGGGGGGAGAGAAAAGGCGTAAATAGGCAAATCCTCTGAAATGAGTAAATCTTCACCAACACTGTCAAGTTCCTTTTATTACATTGCAAAGCCTTCGGAATAATTTTATGGATAGCAGTGCGCAGAAAAAATCATACTTTGCAAAGTCGTATATATACGCTCGGGGCAATTAAGACTTTGGGTGAGCTAGACGTTTTTCTACGCCGGTGGCACTTAAGAGGTTAAGTTCGTATTGTAGCTTTAGCGTCAAAGTATAGTATTATTGAATTCAATATATTATTATTGTTTAAGGGGGGAATGAAAATTATGATTGAACATTGGGTCGTAAACATTGAAAGTTTGAGAAGCATTTTGTCTTATGAAATTAACTAAAACAAATGTAAAGATTACTTATCTCTTAGAAACAGAGGGAGAGAGAGGCAGACGAACTGGATCATAGATTAATTTCGAAGTGCAAACCATACCAAATCTTTAATATAGTTTACTACAAGAATTCATTTTCCAATGGATCTCTAGATATTGATTTGGTTGTAGTAAGCTCGTGAATTGTTGGCTAACCATCCGTCTTTCTACTGTAAAAAACCTTCGCTTATTATCTCAGTTCACTTTAAATGATAAATCTCATTAACATAACAGGTTTTTTCCATAAGAAAATGGAAGTTGAAACCATGGACGTCTTAAGGCATGGGCCAACTGGGCCCTGGTCCAGAACCTCGGCTTTATAAAGACCTCATCCCTTTTTCAACTTAGTTTTAATAAGATCATGATCCGTATAACTCTAATGGTCAAATGTTATTCCCGTACTTATTGTCTGAAAAACTGAGAATTACGAACTATGTGTCAATTGGCAACAGTGGCAATGACCTTTGTCCATGCCTAGGTCTAGGCTTACCACCATATCCTATCATTATTCATTTAGTCGAAAGGTGGCAATCAGTCAAGCTAGTCTGTGCCTAAGTTTCCTGGATTGTAAGTCACGCACACATTTATTTGTTTTCGGTTACCTTTTGTACGTGTATTTGATAACGTGTACTACTTTTAAGTCACATGTGGGGCCTACTTTTGTATAGGGGCCCAGGGCCTCAAGAAATCTTAAGACATCCCTGGTTGAAGCTAGAAATAGCATCAAAGAAAGTCCCTGATTATCTTCAAGAGGGAAACCACGTGGGAGGTAGCTTGTTACAAGCTAACCTCGGTCCTATCACGCGTTCTTACTACGCAACTAGCACTGTATAAAACAGATAACAATTGCGAATGGTTTATCTTTTGAAATTGACGACATTTTAGTTCACAGGACATACAACCATGAATGCCATTACAACGTTATCGAACACATAGCCAAATGAATGACTTCGAGCATGGTAACATAATTGGGATGTGTGAAACTGATTAGTCGTACAGAACAATTAGACTGTCAATCACTGTGAATTTCTTGATGTAACCCGCGTATTATTGTAAATTTATTAATTTGGCCCCCTCGAATGTAAAAGGTTGAAGACCCCTAGTCTATATCATACAGATGTAGTTGTGAAAGGGTTCTGACAGCAATGATTGTTGTAAGGCCGGGGTGGGCACTACGTCGATCGCGATCGATCGGTGGACCGCCAAGACATTTTGGGGTGACCGCCTAAAAATCTTAACTGTTAGTAATTATATATGGAAAATTCAAGATTGGTTGAAATTTTGTAGGCTAAATCTTCTATTGACTATAACAACGAAAAGTAACTTGAGATAAAAACGTTTTATTTTTTAATGTATTTTGAATTGTTTCATAATAAATGCATCATTTGATATAATTATATTTAGGACTATTATTATTAAGTTTGTATCCTCCTTTTTGCGTAAACGTGGTTTTAAAAGTGTTGCTTTTTTTATTTTAGCTCTGTAGTTAAGTATATATATTCTATACTTATTATTAAGTTATAATAATAACCCCCTTTATATTTACCTCACCACATCTACGGTATTGGGCAATGGCACACACAAGAATTTTTAAAGGGAGGAGGTTTGAGGGTTGAAGGTCTACCATTCTCTTATTATACCCCAATACGCAGCCAAACATATTTTTTTGATTTTGTCTATTGTCGGGAATAAAAACAGCACAAAATAAATTACTGAATAAATAATTAACAATAATAAATAAAAAAAAGTTACAAATATCAAATAATTAATTACATTTTACGTACTATATACATGGGACTATAATGAATCTGAAAAAAAAAAATGAAGGGTTATGATGGTGGGTCAGGACCCGTGGACCCTCTTCCCCAACCTTGTGTGCGCCACTGACATTGAGTGGACCGCAACTCCTTGAAAAAATAAGAAGTAGCCCGTACCCTAGAAAAGTCTGCCCACCCCTGTTGTAAGGAATTCATTGGTGGAATAAAGGCTCTGGAAGGCCTAGATGCACACGAATACGAAGCAAGACAGGATGATAGTACGATAGATCTGAATTGCCACAAAAGATATCATTGTTCACTGTTCAACTTGCTGCCACTTCTTCCATACTTCATGGTTCTTAATTGTAGAGGGTTATGCTCAATGTGGGCTTTTGATAAGGCTACCTTTAACCCCACAACAGCAGTAATGTCGTCTAGAAAAGGTGTCGTAGTCAATAATCAACTTGCACCACGTAGTGTTCAGAGACCCTTCAGCTTTGGAGCAGTTGACCATTGAATCCATGTGTTAACAGGCCGAGGGCTTATAGTATCAATCAACCTGTATTTTATACAGGTACCCCAGGGATCCTTTGGTGTCTGTTATGATGGGGTATAGAGTGTTATCTTTTGCAATGCATCTTCTGTACTTTCCGAGTTATTGAAAATACATATGCGGACGACTATTGAGAGTAGCAAAAATTAAAGTATTCTGAATTGTTCTGTGCAGCAATGCCTCTGTGAAGATAATTTGCCAATGTTCAAGTCACAAATATTTGAAAGATTTTTAAAAGCCTTGTAGTCCACCCATCTTTTACCGTCATAAAATAATGTACCATTTTAACAGGCGTGTTTAGTACGTGATTGAAGATTAGGGATGGCGATCTGAGATCGATTAATCGAATAATCGATTTCTTGGGCCAAAAAATAGATTTTTTAAATCGATATGTAGCACTGAATAGATTCAGTACATCGATATTTTATCCTAGAAAATCGACATTCGATTTTTTCTGTTTTGTGTGGTAAAAACCATAAAATATATTATTTACAATTAATTGAATGGACTATCTTTAAAACCCGTAATATTACGGTGTTGGCGGTTAAAGGGTTAATTTATTGGCAAGAATAAAAAAACTACTTATCATCAAGTTAACTCAATAGCCATGATGTTTATGAGTATCGTGGGATCATCTGTTCTTTGTGAGCACCTTTTTTCGATTGACAGCAACATCGCAAGTGATGAGCGGAACCACTTGGATCCCAGTAGACTTGACAGACTGTTGTTTTTAAAAAGCTTAGATATCAAGCATTGGGAACTATAAGCTATATTATCTACTTTTTAACGTAACAAATACATTTAGAAAATAAATGTTATGTCTTTTATACCTGATATTTTGTTATGGTTATAAAAATAATTGCAATTGTTCGAATTCCCCGAACTAAAAAATTCCCGGATTTTACAGATAAAAAATACAGATACAGTTTTAAAGATAGTACATTCAACTAATTGTAAATAATATATTTTATGATTTTTACCAAAACAAAGAAATCTAATGTTGATTTTCTAGGATGAAATATCGATGCACTGAATCGATTCAGTTCTACATATCGATTTAAAAAATTGATTTTTTTTTTATTTTTTAGATCGTTTATTATGGTATCTTTCTTGCTTTTCATAAAATGGATTTAAACCTACATTGTAAATGCAGACTTGAAAAAAAAAATCGATTTTTTAGAAATCGATCTTTTAGACTTCGATTTCTTTGTGGATCGATTCATCAGGGTACGACTCGAATCGATTTAAAAATCGATCTATTTCGGATAGAATCACCATCCCTATTGAAGATCTCGAAGTTATTTCGCTCGCCTAGATCTTGTGCGATACACTTTTATTAAAAATAAACTAACATTTAAATTTTTTTTTTAATTTGGATTCGCATTTGTAGACTTCAAAATCTGTACCTATCGGATATCTGAACTCCTGTAACCTTGTTAACCCACTTGATAAATTTCATTCTGCATGCAAAAGGTGTGAAAAGTGATCGTTAATATTTCCTTTTCGATTTCAGATAAGACAGAGACGATGCGGGTCGCTGCCCATGAGCGACTGGGTGAAGTCCTGCGGATTCTGCGCAGCATCCTGGAGAAATATCCTCCCATCCAGTCCACGGAGTTGCTCATGACGGCTGGCACGCTCATACAGCAAGTCAAAGGTAATTTGCTTCATTTCTGTTGGAGAGAATTTTTAATGTTTCTTGCTTGAAATAGTGAGCTATTGGTCTAAAAACAAAATTTATTAAATAATACAAATTTTTATTTAAAAAAAGACACGAATGATTGCATACAAAATAAATTGTGTACATTTTTATTTAGAATACTTATAAAACTAAGTTTAAAAAAATATATAAAGTGCAAAATCAAAATAATTAAAAAATGGAGAGTGGGTTTGAAGGAAAATTAAAAATACAAAACGCAACTGAGATGTTGAAATCAACACATTTATGATATAATATTAGAGATGTTAAGCAAAAGAAAGCAAATGAAAATGATTTCATTAAAACATTAAAATTCGTATTTATTTATGATGTGCAGATTCACAGTTTTTAAAAAAGTCTTAACAAAGATTTTTTGCCCTACAGACTCATTCACACACCAAAGTAGAGGCTAAAAATCCATATGTCAGGGTACTGTGTAAAGGCCTTATTACACACACATATTTGGAACAACCGTTTCGGCAAATCTTTCGAGCAGCTGTGAGAGTGAAGGGTTGCCTTAAACAAAACAACATGCTCTGGCATCAGCAGTGTTCTTTCATCACATTGAAAAATTACTCGCCGATATTTTTGCTTCGGATAACGAACATCCAATATTGTTTTTATTGTTATTATTTTGCTTGCGCTTTTGTTGACGGTCGTAAACAGAAATGGAGTTCCATTCTGCTTAAAATATTATATACACTATTCAAGCAATTCTAATTTCGAGCAGTTCTTTCAGTTCACTAGGGAAAAGTTGTCTGGAGCCGTTGCTATGGCAACTAGGTAGAAATTGTTCAGAATGTTTGCTTTCAAGGAAAATTGCTCTCAATAAGTGTACGTGTGATATAAGGTCTTAAGTACCATGCCTGCTCAGATATGATTGTCACTTGACTGGGGTTCATCGCCAATAGCCCTGATGTTGCTTTGTAGTGCACAACGCCTTTTAAATAATATATCAATCAATTAAACCCTTTAAGGTATCCGACTACGTTCGGAACTATGATTTTAAAAAAGTGCATAAATGGATAATTTTTCATGATATTTAATGTCCCTTAGATTAGAATACATGTATAATATTGTTTTAAGGACATTATGACAAAAAACATTATTTAAATACAATATTTTGGCAAAAAATTAACTTAAAATAACCTTTTTTCAAAACGTTCTCCTTTTATAAAAAAATGCTTCTATGATAATAATATTTTGCTTATATAAAGTAAAGACTTCTCCAGAGTCTGAACTAGGAGTTTTGAAAAATTATTTGCAGAGTTACCACCAATTGAAATAATTATCGGTGTTTTTTTCTTAAAATTTCTTTCCTCTGTTGTAGTTAAATATGGATAAATCCACTTCTAAGTTATATATTTCAAAAATACTAGTTCAGCCTCTGTACAGAGGTATGAGCTATATACAGACAAAATATTATTGTAATAGAAGCATTTTCCATAAAAGGAGAATGCTTTGAAAATGGGTCAATCTATGTTCATTTTTTGTCAAAATATTGTACTTAAATAATTTTTGATTGTAATAAAATTCTTAAAACAATTTTATATACCTTTTCTAATCTAAGTGACACTAAATATCATAAATATTATCCATTTATACGCTTTTGAAAAATCGCGGTTCCGAACGTAGTCGGATACTTTAAATGTTCTCCTTACAGAACTTGCTCTACATATAATTTATCGATTAGCATTAAGAAAAGGCTAATACAATAAGTTAATTCTAATATGTAAATGTAATTTTTTAATGTGGAAGATCAATAAATTGATAGAAATATTAAGTTCTACACATATATTTTCATGAATTGAAATTAAGTAGAATAATTTATATATTATATTCTAAACCAGCGGTATTCAATCTATGGGTTGCCAAAAATTTCCTTGAAGTCGAAATGTGAATGTAGAACTTGTAAATAAATTCACTTTAATACAAATCTATTGTTGAGAAACTTGTTCGGGAAAAAACATTGGTTATTCAAATGAGAACTGTCCCAAGCAGGGTTGATCTGGCTAAAAGTTTGAAACCACTGTTCTAAATCATACTTGTTTCTAACTTTAAATTGGTAAATGTCTAGTGATATTTCAAAAGAATCATGGCATCATATTAATTATACACAAATAGTGACTACTATTAAGCATTAATTTCAGAGAATCGGAGAGCAGATTTAATATCTGCATCCGTTCCTTACTTGAAATTTCAAATCTTCGTTTTGGATTAGGATTGAAAAAGAAATTTGGTTTGATCAGATAATTTTTCAAGAACAGTCATTTCATAGTCAAAATACTGCATTTCTTTCCTTTTTATCAATTGAATTTATCTTCCATGAGATATCGTAGAAATGATTTTATTCAAATTAGACACTTTGTATTCAATGCATAGAATTTTGATTGCTCCAAACAAACACTTTAAACCAGCGATACTCAACCTGCGGCCCGCGGGCCACATGCAGCCCACCAGGCCTTTTTAAGTGGCCCGGTCATGGCCCATTGTTCTGAGAAATTCATTTATTTATGAAAATCTGGCGGGAAATTCTTTGTTAAGGGGTCTCAGGGGTGTTAAATTTTTCTAGAGGTCTGAAAATATAAACAATTTTCAAACAAGTATAATTCTTTTAAATTTAAATTAAATGATTCGAATCTTTTACACATTATTTATAAAAGAATGGGGCTTCAGAAAAGTATAAAATGTTTAAAATATAATCATAATTTTAAAAATCATAAGCATATGAAAATTCTATGATAAATATTAAGTATTTTTTGCGTTGCGCACGCTATTTTCTAAAATAGTAGCCTCTGATGTATAAAAATGTATCGAATTATAAAATGCATCATACTCTTTAAGCCGTGCCTAATTTTAGTATTATATATCTTTTGTATTTCAAAATATTTGTAAAACATTGCAATTTTTTAAATATTTTCAAAAAATGTATTTTTTTTTATTTATTAAAATATGTAAGTTATTATTCTATTTATATAAAAATAGCTACAGTGTAATGAGAATACATTTAACTTTATTATTCAACTTATAGCAAGTAATTAAAGCTACTATTTTAGAAAATAGAGTGCGCAACGCAAAAAAAACTTAACATTTATCATAGAATTTTCATATGCTTATGATTTTTAAAATTATGATTATATTTTAAACATTTTATACTTTTCTGAAGCCCCATTTTTTTTTATAAATAATGTGTAAAAGATTAGATTCATTTAATTTATATTTAAAAGAATTATACCTGTTTGAAAATAGTTTATATTTTCAGACCTCTAGAAAAATTTAACATCCATGAGACCCCTTAAGAAATCAAATATATCAGTTTTGCTTTTTGCTGTCGATGTCAGGTGCGAATTGATATTTTTTTCTGATAAGTGATAATAGAAAACAGTGGAATAGCGACCATTTTATGAGTTTAACTAATTTTTAACTATCTTTCATATATTGCAAGCGAAGAATATTCGAAGAAAATAGGATGTTTCAAAACGATTGAGAAATTAACTATTTTGTAATGAAAAACAAGCATGGATCAGTAATTGTTTGATTTGTCACAAGTGTTGTATTTAAAAAATACCATTAAACAGAAAACATTCAATGACACTTTTCCTCGAAGATCTCTTTCAAGAGAGGATAAATAGGCTTCTTTGAATAATCTTTGCTTAATAATCTAATAATAAAAATGTATTTTGTCTGTGGTAATGTCACAACAAAGGCACCCTATGAAATTTGTTATATTATTGGTAATTATAAGGAAACCATTTACTGATGCAGGAATTGTGAAGGAGTGATTCTTAAATGCTTCCAATTTAGAAAAATTTACTGACAAAAATAAAAAAATAATAACTAAAAAAATCAAAATAGGAGTTTTAATATTTTTATCAGAGTTTTCCACATTTTAAAGTTTATATTTTATCTTGGTCTTATGACGTGGTGGGCGCCAAATGATAAGGGACAGACGGGGAAGGGGTTCTTTACTAAGTCCACTAGTTATTAAAACACGTTTATTAGACAAAACAAACACATTTACATACATAACTAGAGAACTAACAGTTGACATAGAATTGAAAGGGATCGGAGCGCATGTTCATTACGTCCTTACAGTTCCGAAACTTGGCCATCACTGAAGATTGTTCTGTTCGCTAGAGGGCGCGAAAGTCTCTTTACTGTTGATATGGAAGAGTCTAAATAACGGGGGTTACAGTCTTATATAAAGCATTTCTCCCCACCCCTCAATCCTCATGTTGCGGCGCGCTTGAAATAGCCTTCATATGTATGTGGCCCGCGTGAAGTAACTAGCATATGTATGCGGCCCGGCAGAAAAAAGGTTGAGTACCCCTGATTTAAACCCTTGTCAATGCTGTGTACTTGTATCGTTGTAAATTGTCTTTATTTTATTGAGAACCGATTTTAAAATCTGGATTTAAACCCGTAAATGATGTGAAACGGCAGCTGTGTAAAAATTTTGTGTCATCGTAATTGATCATGTATAAAATACAGCTCTGAATGTTTGAGAAATAAAAAATGTATATGTCTTAGGTTATCCTCTAGAACAGGGGTGGCCAACCCGCACCACGCGTGCCACAATGTGGTACAGTGGAGTTGTAACTGTGACATGCGAAAACTTATTGAAAAATTTATAAATTTTTGAAAAGATAGTAACTAACCCATTTCTTACAATTTTATTGAATTGAGGTTGTCTCAGACAAAAAACCTCAAAATTTGAATCAAAGTATGTTTGCGAATAAATGCTTTCTGCTATGAACATAATAAAATAAATATCACTCACACAAAACTAGCTGATGGGAACCTATAATAAATTAATTTTGTGAGCATCTGTAAGAGCTAATCCTAATGTAGATGACTTGGTAAAAAAGTAAAAATTCAAAAGCCACATTAAGTAAATACTGAACGTTTCGTAATTATTTTGAATTAAGTACATAATACATGTATATACACTTTTACTTTTTGAGCAATGTGTATGAAGAGTTGTATAATTTGTACATTGGGAAAGCTAGTCCTCCGTTGGGCATACAGGGAGATCTACTCCCTCTAGTAATTATAAAAAATTTTATTAGTAATATTTTATCATGGAAAACCCCTTGACATTCCAACTGCGGACCCCCCAAACACAATTTTTTTCTTGTGTACTCCCTGAAAATTTGCATAGATGTCAAGTTCAAAGTAGGGATGGCGATCTGAGATCTATTAATCGAAAAATCGATTTCTCGGACAAAAAAAATCGATTTTTTAAATCTGTATGTAGTACTGAATCGATTCGGTGAATCTACAATATATTTAATCCTAGAAAATCGACAATCGATTTTTTCTGTTTTGGTAAAAACCATATAAAACTAAGAATTTAAACACTATTTATCGCAGGCAGTTGTGCATCTGAAGTATGATCTATACTTTACTGGCAAGAACAAAAAAAACTATATTGATCATCGCGTTCATTTAATAGCCATGGTGTATATGAGTATCGTGGGATCATCTGTTCTTCGTGAGCGCCTTTTTTCGATTGCCGGCAACATCGCAAGTGATGAGCGGAACCGCTTGGATCCCAGTAGACTTGACAGACAGTTGTTTTTAAAAAGTTTAGATATTAAGCATTGGGAAGTATAAGCTATATAATCTATTTTCTAAACTTTTTAATGCGACAAATACATTTAGAAAATAAATGTCTTCTTTTATGCCTGATACTTTAAAATAGTAATAAAAATAATTGTAATTGTTGAATTCCCTGAACAAAAAAATCTCCTGTTTTTACTGATAAGACATTGTTTATTATGGTATTTTTCTTGTTTTTCATAAAATGGATTTATATTTGCATTGTAAATGCAGACTCGAAAAAAAATCGATTCTTAGAAATCGATCTATTAGACCTCGATTTTTTTGTGAATCGATTCATCAGGTTACGATTTTAATCGATTTAAAAATCGATCTTTTTCTCAAAGAATCGCCATCCCTAGTTTGAAGCAGTACTTTGGAGAAACGATAACTGATTCTTTACTCAAGCAACCTTGAGATAAAACAATATTTTAAATTTTATCTTGTGAAAGTTTTTAAGAAATATAAAAAAAAATTCAAGTCTTGAAAAATTCTCAGAAATAAAAAAAAATTAAAGTACACGATAAATTTTGAAAATTTAAATACTTTTAAAATGTAAAATTCAAGTAATGCCTTTTTCCCACTGGAAAAAAAATCCCCCACCCCGCTTTTAGAATAATTCAATACAACCTTGGTTCGTATTCAAGGTTGATTTTACATTTCAAAGAAGTGCACGGTTGGTTGAAAATACATACAATAGCCAAAGAGCAGTGATTCTCAAAGTTTCAATATTTGCACCCCAAAATTCAATCATAATTTTCATCGCGTGCCCCTCCTTCCATTCAATAACGATGTATTTAACTCAATAATACACTTTGACACTAAAGGTACAAAATGACTTTAACCTCTTAAGTGCCATCAGCGTACATGAACGTCTCACTCAGCAAAACATTAATTGTTCCGGACGTATATATACGTCTTTCCGAAGTACGATCTTTTCTCTGCACTATTATCTATAAAATTATTCCGAAAACTTGGGAATGCAATAATGGAATGCCACCAATAATCTGTAATGCCACCTTTGCAGTGGTCGAGAAGGATTTATTTCAGAGGATTTTCTTATTTATTCATTTTCTCCCCCTCCCCCCAATACATCACATACCCACGCCTACGTGGAAAATGGGGACGTTGGGTTAAAATAGCTTAACTTTAATTCAGCAATTAAGGGAATAGTTATAAACCGTACAAATTATCAAGATAAGTGTTAATTTTTGTATATAATTTTATATATTATAAGCCAATGGGGTCATCGGTAATTATTAATGTTGTTCTTAATTTAGTATTGTTAAATTAACTATAAAATACATTGTGCAGTAGTGATACGTTTATAAGTGTATCATATCAATGTGTATTTTATTTTTTATTATGCCAGAATGTATTTTGTTTGTTTACTTTCAATAAATTAATAATTTTTTTTAAATAATGTTTTGTTTTCGACTTTTCAATATGCTCGCGCCCCTCTTGTAGAGTTATCATGCCCTCCTAGGGGGAGCGCCCCACAATTTGAGAAACGCTGCCATAGAGAGTTGTAATACTATATTGAAATTTCAAAACATTTATCGCGGAATTACACAATTTTTTTTTCAATACAAACATTTATTTAAACATATAATGAAAGGAAAAATGTTTTGAATACTTTTATTACCCCTACAATTAGTTCGTAAACAAGAAAAGAAAAAAAAAAGAGTTCCTCCGAGCATAGATTTACTTATCACGTGACTTCAGAAAAAAATATATAAAAAAAGAAATAATTATCGTCTGTCGAGAAATGATAATAATTTTTTGCTCATATTTCTCGGAAGAAAATTTCACCCCTAACTAATTTTAGACATTATGCTGGATAATCGCTTAAAATATGTATTTTTTTATAAATTATCTGTCGAACTTTCCTCGTCAGTTACTTTTATTTTTCGACATAAATTTAAAATATAAAAAAAAAATTAATAACAATAAAAAGAAGTTCATTTTATTTCAGGCTACATAGAACACGCTATGAACACATCCAGTTTTAAAATACCTTTCTTATGGGTTAGCTTAGGAGAATTTAACTGCCACGTTTTATATCATGTAGTTGTGTCATATAATTACATATTCTTACTACTTTTTTTCACGATATTTTTGGGTCTCTTTTAAAGCTTAAACTTGTTTTTATTTAAAAATATTTTCAGCAGAAAGACATGAAGCGAGAAATTCGATAATGAATGGTTTTGACAATTTCAAAATGTGTTTTTGGATTGGATTCCCGAATACACAATGACTGGCATTCAGAGAGGGTGTGTATTTGTCAACTTCCTGGAAATTCCCATTTTGTAATGCGGAATGAATCTTGGGATTTCGTTGTGGGTGGTCTGAAATCTTAATTATTCGCATTAGCATCGAGAACAAGGAAAGCACTAAGATGCCCCCGCTGAGGTTCTGTGAAGAATTTCTGTCTGAATTTCCCCGAAATGTGTCTGTTTGTGAGCAATGAAGATAAGTTTTTGCTGGTAGAAGCAAATTTGGGGGAGGGAAGAATGTGTTTTTTTCTTTCTTTGGCTTTTTTTTTTTGTTTTTGCTGTAATATTATGGTGACCAGTTTTTTTACTATGAAAATGAGGACGCGCACGGGCGGAAAATTTAAGAAAAGGTTGCAACTTAAGGTATTCGACTACGTTCGGAACTATGATTTTGCAAAAGCGTATAACTGTATAATATTTATGATATTTAGTGTCACTTAGATTAGAAAACATATATAAAATTGTTTTAAGAATATTTTTACAATAAAAATTATTTAAGTTCAATATTTTGACAAAAAATGAACATAGAATGACCCATTTTCAAAATATTCCCCTATTGGGAAAAATGCTTCTATTATAATTATAATATGTTGCCTGTATATAGCTCAGACCTCTATACAGAGGTTCAACTAGAATTTTTTTAAATATATAACTTAGAAGTGTATTTATCCATGTTTTATGACAACAGACGGGAGAAATTTTAAGAAAAAAACCCCGATAATTATTTTAATGGGTTGTAAATCTGAAAATAATGTGAATTTTTCAAACAAAATAGTTCAGACTCTCTAGAGAATTCTTTACTTTATGTAAGCAAAATATTATTTTAGAAGAATTTTTTATAAAAGGAGACCATTTTGAAAAAAAAGGTTATTCTAAGTAACTTTTTTGCCAAAATATTGTATTTAAATAATTTTTTTTTGTCAAAATGTGTGTCCTTAAAACAATTTTATACATGTATTCTAATCTACGTGACACTAAATATCATGAAAATTATCTATTTATGTGCTTTTTTTAAAATCACGGTTCCGAACTTAGTCGGATACATTAAATATATGAAATATTTTATTAATTCAAACAAAAATACACTAATTACGCTTACATCCCTTTTAATTATTTACTTAAACGAGTATTTTCCCATTGAATTTTTTTTTTCTCGATATATCATTTTCTAATACATCGGAAATTTCGGAGCAAAAAATATCCTTTATATTGAGTTTTACAGTAAGTGCTACAGCTAAAGTATCAACATTCAATCTTGATTTCTCACTTGTTCAAAAATCATTACCAACTGAAAAAATTCTTTCAATTTCTGCATTAGTTCCAGGCAGCACAATATAAATTCAACAAGAATAACTAAATTATCATATGGAAAGTGTTCATTTTCGAACACTTATTTCCACCCATTTTTTATCAATTTCAGCATGCTGACTTACCAATTGTTCCAATTTATTAGAATTTAGTTATACATTCAGTCTTCTAATTTATTCAAACAGACAATTGTCGTCGATTTTAATATCAGGCATTTCTTTGGATAAAAACTCACACAATTTTCTATATCTGCCCAATTTACTTGCGATGGAGTCAAAAAACACCATGGAAAACTGTTATTTCCTGTGATATTTGTTTCAGACCTTTCTTCGACATGTTGGAAACATGAATAGAGGTTAACAGATCAGTGTTAAAATATTGAAAAGGAAGACAAGTAGGAGGACACTTTTCGAGGAAGGACAGAACCTATAAAAGGAGGACTGTCCTCCCTAAAGGAGGACGGATGATCACCTTAGTAATATTCCATTTAGTTGCTTATGTGTCTCGAAACATCTTTGAGCAATTATACCTCTCTTTCATGGTTTTTCTTTCTTTCATGGTTTCAACGACAGTGTTTATTCTTCAGCCGAGTGGTCATGGTCACGAACTCGTGGCCAGCGTGTCATAAGTTCGAATTCTTTTGCCACTGAAGACCCACCTGTAAAGGGGCTGATGCATGTTAAACTGTGATGGCTCAGTCGTTACGTTGGCGGGGTGTGGATTATAGGAGAATGAGGATGGCAGATCAGGTGTCGCCGTCGTTACTTGATCGAGGTTCAAAGTTGAGAGGTCCTCTTCACCAATAGTCGTCGCATTGCTTTGGAGTGCTACGTTAATAATAGCTCAGTCATTCATTCTTGTAAATTTATAATTGTTAACTATTTTCAGTCACAATCTGGCGATTTACTTTGCGTGAAGAGCACATTGTGATGGCGTTTTAGAGCATGTATCATCAATAAATACAATGGAATAGTAAATACAAGCCAAACTGAAAAATTAAAATTCGAGTTAACATCAAAGTCATTTTTTTTTTTGTTGAAGTTTAATTATATTTTAAAATTATTTTTATATAAAATTTAAAATTCGTATAAAATTATAATCAATTATATTTATATTTGAATTTTAAATAAAATTTACAAATTATTTTTATTATATTTCAGGATATAATTATGAAGACGAAAAATCTGATCCATCGAACTTTTTTGATGCAATTGACCAACTAGCCTTAGCATTTAGCAGCAGGTAAGAAATGAGTTATTTTTCTTGTAGCTGTGTTTTTTTGTGAGTTTCATATACGGAATTCAATCAAAAATTTAAGAATACATACATCTCGTCCTCTTTTCTTAAGGTTTACACAATCAGTACAATATATCCCCAATAGATGGCGCCACGATAAACCAGTGTAGTTTTGGAATGCGTTGTATTTTTTGGGGAGAGATGGGGTGGGAGATAATCCAACGCGCAAATAGTTTGCTGTCAACACGTTTAATATATGTTCTTGTTGAATTTTTGAAGGAAATTTGCAGGAAATTAAAAATATATGTATCAAAACATTTCCTTGAAAATTTCTAGGTATTTGAACTTCAAAAACATTTCATTTGTTTATAAACGATTTCGATCAGTTACAAATTCTTCTCGAATTATTTAATAATTCCGTACATTTTGGAAAATGTGATGGTGTTCTTTTAAATTTTTGAAATTTTTCACTTATACACACGAGATTAAATTGATTCATAACAATAATTTCTTTTTGACTTTTTTTCTGGTAATATTGTTTACTTAAATTAAAGAGACTTCTTAATATATAATTAAGCATAATTCCAGTTGGAATCCTTCGTTTTTGTTGTACAAAATTTTTTGTTATAGTAAAGAGCGCATTGAATTGTGTTCAATTTCTTCAAACACCTTGTTGGAAAATTTGATTTTTTTTGTTAAAGCTATTGTGATTTGTGGTTTTTGATAAAAAAAAATTGTTTACTATAATTACATGCGTCCTATATATGGTACTAATATTTACTGATTCGTTTCAACAAAAACTGTGAGAAATTGATTTTTTTCAGTAATATCATTATTAAAAAGAAGTCATTTATATTGTATGTTGATTTTTGGAATCTAATAAAATGTATTCCAACGTGTCAAATGGTGGAGAGTTATACTCAGAGGCAGTAGTGCTCACAGAAATTTTTCAAGGGGGGAGGGGTTATCTAGGGTCGAACCCCCACCATTTTCGTAACATGTTCCAATACGCCGCCCAACATATTTTGATTTTGTCGATTTTAGGGAACAAAAAAACAGTAAAAAAATTATTGAATAAATAATTAGGATTAATTAATAAAATTAATTATTAATAAAAAATACTTTATTAAATTTTACGTACTACATACATATAATTATAATCAATCGGAAAAAAAATCAAGGGCTCTAGGGGGTCCGGATGTGGCCTCTCCCCTTGTGTGCGCCTCTGCTCAGAGGTATATATATTTTCAACGCGTCTTCGCCAAAGATAAAGACCTAACAGAAAAATATATCATGGTTTAACTTAAAGTGGATCAAAAAACAAAATCAAAATTCAGGTTGTAATATTAATTGTGGAGCTTTTTTCTAACTGAAGAAATATTTCGATTTTGTGTTGTATTCTTTAGTGTTAGGTGAAGTGAATAGTTATGCTTTTGAAGATCGTTATGTGTGGATATATAGTTCTAATAACAATCTTTTTTTTTTGTTTTGTTTTTATTCAAACTAACAAATAGGATATTTTTTTTAAAAAAAATCGTTAACTATTATTGAATTTTATTTTGTTTGCTTACAAAATATCTTATGTAGTTTCGTCCAAGTTTTTATTTTTAAGGCTATCTTCGGCTAATGGTAAAGAATAGGGGCCGAATTCGCGGAATATTCTTTCAAATATAAAAGTACTCAAACATAAATATTATATTCTGGCTACACTATTCTGTAGAGAATTAATTATTTTATTATACTACTCATTTTTATCAGAGTTGACACATTTTTTTTTCTTTTATAAAATGTAAGTGTTTTTTTCCTATACCGTAATGCTAAATGAGCTATTCCTTCACATTTTGAAAGGAAAATCTAATTATTTTTGAAATATTTTGAACATTTAAAAACACTTTATTATAAACCAATGCATGAGTAACAATGTCACAAATTTTTATAAAAATGGAGGCATTTCTTCTGTCCGAAAATGTGCTCCACGTCAAGTTCACGCTCTCGTACATATGGCGAAACAACCCTAACAGAATCAGAAAATGACGATTGGCAATTATAGAAACAAAAACACTTTTAAATCTTATTTAATTGCATTCATACAGAAGTATCAAAAATGAAACAAGAACGAAATTCTGTTGAGCAGTATGAGCTAAAAATTACAACATGAAAACCTTTCACATTTCAGGCTTAAAATCATCGTTAACAGAAGCGATTAATGTTATTATGACGTTCTTGTTACTACACAAAGTAACTCTTCCGAAGCACAATCTCTCATCCAAAATTTGAGTAGTACAGGTAATTAAAAAAAAAAAAAAATTAAGGTGAATTCCTACTTGGGTCAAAAAAGAAAAATTTTAATTTAGTTACTTTTTCTTCAATTTTAACAATTACTATTGTAATTATATGTATGACACAAACTCACAATATTAAGTGGCAATCAATTTTTATTAATTATCATTAATCGTATTGTCATCCAAAACAGTCGTGTATACAAAATTTCAGTTCAAATGAATGCTTTAAAATGGGAGGGAAAAAAAAACCTTTTAAAGTTTTGACCCAAGTCTCCAAAAATGATGTCAATGTAGCTGTAACTGTAATTCTTTTAATAATTAGTTTTAATTAATAAATTTTAATTAATTATAGTTAAATTACCGTATTGTCATTCAAAATAATCCTGTATATAAAATTCCAGCTCAATTGAGCGCTTTAAAATGTATTTTTTTAACTATTGAAAATTTGAACAAGATATAGGGAGATTGTGAACTAATAGAAGGAAATGAATAAAAGAAAGCTGGCGAACACAACGCATTTTCATGTTTCCATGTATTACAATAAAATTCCTTTTCTTTTTTTCTTTCTTTTTTTTTTTTTTTGGCTTTCCTCTTGTATGTTTCATAGTATGTGCATAAAATGCAGGACCGTGCAATTCCACGAAACAGGAATGCATACCTTTCGAATTTTCTATACACCATCAAAAAATGATCTAACCTATCTTGCCCCAAATCTAAGCCATCGCGTAATTCAAATCCAATGTCACCTGTCCGCATATTCTTTCTCAACCTTTATGCAACACCTGGTAACGCGATATACACGGAGCACTTTCCTCAAAAAAACCTCTCTGCTCAGTGCCCAGAAGTCAGAAAAATCCATCCATAAATAAAACAAAAGACCCTCCTTCATTCCAAAGGGATCCGTCATGCAGTCTGCTGCAAGCAAAGCCACATCCTTTCGAGGGGGGGGGGGGGCGGCCCGTCGACAGAACGCGGAAGAAGCAGAAAGAATGGGCCGCCTAGCAGAGAGAGATGGCCCACGGCAGTCCTAACCTACATTCCACTCTCGCTTTCGTCCTTCCGATGGATGAGTTCAAACTGTGGGTCCGTTTTGGATGAGAATGGTCAGAGGTCAACTGGATGACCCGTTTAAAGGTTCGCGTTCAAGGCGGATGGGAATGAGAGTGGTTGAGGATGGTTTTTAATAAGATGTATTTGATCTCTCGATTGCTGTGTGATGTTGTGAAATGATTGGTGAGTTCTAATGTCGAATTTAAAGGCATCGGTATTTTTTTTTAACAGAATCATCGTCAGAAAATTTAATAATTAACTGGTTATTACAATATTGTGGTCATGACATCTAATGCGTAATGGATGTTTCAAGTCGTGCATTTGAGTCCTAATTCTACAAAAGACACAAAGTCAGGATTGGATTTCGCATTAGATCTATGACCTAAAGGGCGCTGTAGTCGGGAAGAAATTCTCAAAAATAAATGAATAAATACAATCGAGGGATTATCCTCCACTTTGGGGGATAAATCCTTTAGCCGTCGAAAACTGAAAATTATAAAAAAAAAAGTCGAATTTATACGAACTTTTATCATTTACTTTTTTCAATTCCTACTATTAGCTCGCACTGTCTATATATTTATTTATTTATATATTTGTATATTTATATTTATTTATCTTCATGGAATTTTTTTCAATCGTTAATAAAATACATTTTAAAGCGCAGAATTGAGCTGAAATTTTATATACAGGATCATTTTGGATGACAATACAATAATTTAATTATAATTAATTAATAAAAATTAATGGATTAAAACTAATTATTTAAAGAATTACAAATACAGCCGCGTTGGCGACTTAGCGACCCTTTTGGCGACTTGTGTCAAAACTTGAAAAGGTTTTTTTTTTCCTCACGTGTTAAAGCATTCAGTTGGACTGAAATTAAAAGGACAATACGATACTTTAATGATAATTAAAAAAACTAATGACCACTTAGTGTTGTGATTCTGTCCTATGTATATACATATTTATATGAATTGTAACTATTTAATAAAAAGTAGCTAAAATAAAATTGTTCGTTGTTGATCTAAGTAGGAATTGGCTTAAAAACTATTTTTTTATATTACTTGTTTCTCTTAATTTCATTTAATATTAAAAAAGAACTTAATTAAAATACATACAAAATATCGTGCTTGGTGGCACAGCGGCCGCAATAACGAGTATAACACTCGTTATTGCGGCTAATTCGTACACAGACGCAGTAAATAGTGCCACAGTGTGGCACGGCTGAGTTGTAAAAGTGGCACGCGAAGTCTTATTGAAAAATTTTAAAAGGTAATAATAAATACTATTTTTTTAAACTGTTTTATTGAAAGGTGGCTGTCTCAGACGAAACAAAGCATCAAAATTTATTTTATAAATGCACTTAATTAAATTATAATTGAAAATTATAATGTAGACAACACTCCTTCATTGTTGTGTGCGTTGGTTTCTCAAAGGAAGTGTATTCGTGAGATTCTGGAATTTGAGGGAGAGTGTTTTAAAATATCTGGAAGAAAGCAATGAACTGCCCAGTGAGTGCTTGCTTCTCAAGAATGAAGTTAGGCTTTGAGATTTAGTGTTTCTAACCCGATGCTATAAGACATTTAAATAATTTAAATTTAAAATTGCAAGAAAACGATTGTTCTTTTCCAATCCTGATTGATCATATATCTTCTTTTGTGAACAGACGTTTGCTTTTTTTGTCTCGATTTTGGAGAAAAAAAGAGAAATTGATGCACACCTAAAACAAACATCTTCGTGAACATCTTCGAGAACTAATTCTAATGTAAATGCCTCAATAAAGATTCTACAAATTGAAAAAACCACATTAAGTAAGTTTGCTACCTGTTTAAAACCCTTTATCTACCGACGGTACTTATAAGTACCACTCACTTTAAAATAACATAGAATAACCAATTTTACGAATATTCTGACAATACTTAGCAGGAGTATTCTTTGAAATCCACTCTTCCAAGATATATGGCAGCACGGGCTCTATGATGAGTATTTTAGCGGGGAAGGCGAATAGTTTTATAGCAGAAATTGAGTTTCAGCGGATTGCAAAGATTATCATTTTTGTCCCGAAAAAATAGTTAATGTCAAAATTTAAGTGTCTTACTTTTTTTTATGTTAATGGGGATCTTAGAAAACGATTTGACTCTGTATTTTAAGTGAACAGTGTATATAATTAATTTTACAGTGGAATATCTTTAATTAATTAATTAGCTCTAACGGATTAAATTTCTCAAAGTTGAGTATTTTGTTTATGTATATCCCTTAATTTTCAATGTAGTGATCCAAAAAAAAAATATTGCATGAAAAAAAACTGCAGTAAATCATAATGCGGTAGATAAAGGGTTAATAATTATTTAGAATTTGAATTTTTTCTGGTTACTCAGTTTTATTTTATACCTAACCTAACTGAATGAAACTGAAAAAAAAAAAATGAACAATAAAACTCAAGCTCGTATTTTTGTCTTACTTATCATATTGTTTTTAAATTTCCGCTACTTATATAGACGCATAAAATGTGGGCTATTTACGTAAAAATTCCATGATAAGCCTATAAGTATAATTTTTTCTCTCTTTCATATTCTTTTGTTTGTTGGAAAAGTTGGAAGTGGCACGCATAATTTTTTTTTTATTAGATAGTGGCACTCTTCCCAAAAAGGTTGGTCACTGCTGTAGTAGATAGTCTCACATTGTTCACTTGGGGAAAGTTATATCGTTTATTATATATTTACGTAGTATACCATCGACCAGTTCGTCAATTGAAAACACTTGAAAAGACCAAATGCCGTGATATCCAGCCAATAGTGAAAAACTGTTCCCTCACATTCGCAAACACAATAATATTGTTCATGCATACGACGTCTTTTGTTTTGGCTAAACCGGTTGTCGGTATAATACTTAAATACCGTTTATTAATATTAATTGTTTTAAAAAAATTATTATTACTACAGTAAAATTGGTAAACTATCAACTTTCATTTCATTGTTCAAATTCATTCTGAGAACGTCAAAAAACTTACCATTTTAATTGTTTAAGTTTTTAATTTTGTTGGTTTGCATGCTTTTACGCTTCCTGTATCCCCAGTATTTTTAAGGTATCCGACTACGTTCGGAACCGTGATTTTAAAAAAGCGCATAAATGGATAATTTTCATAATATTTAGTGTCACTTAGATTATAATACATGTATAAAATTGCTTTAAGGACATTATGACAAAAAAAATTTATTTAAATAAAATATTTCGGCAAAAAATTAACTTAGAATAACTTTTTTTCAAAATGTTCTCCTTTTATAAAAAATGATTCTATATAAATAATATTTCGCTTATGTAAAGTAAAGACTTCTCCATAGAGTCTGAACTAGGATTTTAGAAAAATTCACATTATTTTCAGAGTTACCACCCATTGAAATAATTATCGGCGTTTTTTTCTTAAAATTTCTCCCCTTTGTTGTAGTAAAATATGGATAAACCCACTTCTAAGTTATATATTTAAAAAATTCTAGTTCAGCCTCTGTATCGAGGTCTGAGCTATATACATGCAAAATATTATTATAATAGAAGCATTTTTTACAAAAGGAGAATATTTTGAAAATCAGTCATTCTATGTTCATTTTTTTTGTCAAAATATTATACTTAAATAATTTTTTATTGTAATACTATTCTTAAAACAATTTTATATACATTTTCTAATCTAAGTGACACTCAATATCATAAATATTATCCATTTATACGCTTTTGCAAAATCACGGTTCCGAACGTAGTCGGATGCCTTAATACCTATGCATTTTGCCTCCAGCCTTCACTTTTAATTCTCAATTTCCTCTACTATTCTCGTAATATGAGTCCTAAAGTCGAAAGGTTATGGTTTCGAACTCGTGCCCGGCCTGGTACCAGTGAAGACCCGCTGTGCAGAGCAACGGATGCATAGATAATCCGGCGAGGCTCAAAGTGGAGAATGAACTTTGAACTTTTGAAAATGGAGTGTCTGTTCATACAATTATGCCTTTTAAACACAGAATAAATACAATAACGCTGGAATAAATGGTACTGTTTCGGTTTATGTTAACCGTTCTGGGATTCTGATAATATAATTGTTTAGTTGAGAGATCACTTGAACATGGCACAAAATTACAAGATCCATCATTAATTGCCCTCGTGTCTTTGTGTGGGTGTTTAATAAACAATGTATCAATCAACCCGCTAATATATTAGTTTACATATAAAAAGGTTCTATATATTTACAAATTCAAAATGGCTGTCAAGTAGGAGATAACACATTTTTTTAAAAAAAAAATTTGAAGGTGAAAAAGTGAAAAAGTAAAAAAGCGCTTTAAAATATGCAGAAAGAACAGATAAGACTGTCTGATCTAATCCTTATAAGGCAGTGTACAGAAAATTCCAAGGCGAAATGTCAGGTCAGGTATCCGAACTATTTGGAATGGTTGGCATTTATTAACACCCTAAAACATTGTTTTGCAATGATTGATAATCCAATTATCAACGTATTAAGAGATTACATTATGGAAAAATTTATATCTTCATAAAATGTAAGATCAAAAATGAAGCATATTAGTTAATTATATTACTCTACGCAAGTGAACAATCCGCGCTATCGTTCTGAAGTATTAAAACAGAAACCATTATTGAAATTAGAACAGCTTGGTATTTGATGTAGTGATAATATGGGTGGGGTATTAAATTACATTCGGTCTTATCTCTGGCACTGGCAGAAAAGCCTAGTTGCAATACCTATGTTATTTTACATCTAGTTGCTAATTAATGCATTTGTATCTCTGGAAACGGAATGATTTATTATATATAGGTTATACGAGTTATCTTTGAAAATCTTTATACCGCTTTCATGGTCGATAGGTTAGGGTGCTGACTGCATTAAAGAAAAAGGTTTTCTCTTCCTTATAAGCCACAGTGGTAATGTCTGTGTTGTAATGCATGAGTGGATTTTGAAACACATAAAAATGACTGAAAGAGTCTTCGTAACTATGTATTCAAGTATTTCAAGAATTTATAATTTCAAGCAGAAGTTCCCAAACTTTTTTGTCTCATAGACCCCCTTCCTATGTTTTTTGGTTCTGGGTAGATCTTACGTTAGCTCTGGGCTTACCTAATGTTGGATTTTCGCAAATTTATAAACTAAAATGCCTTTTTGGTAGATGGTATTGAGCTACTCACCTTAAGAAACTTAAATTTCTAATTGCAGTGAAGTATTAAAAATTAAAAACCACATATTAATTAAATTTAAATTTAATTAATACGTAAAATAACTAAGCAATAAACAAATGCTCTTAGTAGAAGGGATACATTTAGAGCTTCAATAACAAATTTTCAACATTTGGCTTCAATGTTATCGGGTTTAATCCTAAGTCACCTAATGTTATTAGTGTCATTTTTTTCTTTCTTTCTTTCCTTTTTTTTCTTTTCTTTTTGAGGTTTTGGCAACCACAATGAAACTCCTTTTCACTAGAAAAGCAATTAAAAACTTTCTCATGATGTTCTATAATTCGGATAAATAACGGGTTTGAATTTTTAACTGCAAGCTAAAATTGCTGAAGCATGTTTCTAAACTTTATTTTAAGATCTTCTTTAGCGGTTATTCCAATCAGTTCCTCTTATAATATGATATACCGTAAAATTCGGCGTATAACGCGCACCGTCATATAACGCGCACCCATACTTTAGAGCTGCAATTTTTAATTTTAAGATACATTCGCCGTATAACCCGTACCCCCTTTTATTACGAAGAAACTTGAAATGTACTTATAATTTGAAGTCATTTATTCGAGGTATTATTGCAAGCTATTGAAAAAGGTAGTATAATTCTAGAAATACAACCCTTTAAGTTCATAAGAAATGTCATTTCTTTAAAAAAAAAACATTTTGATATATGCAGAAGTCTAATCTTTTTTCTATGCTCATCTTTTTTCATTTTTCAAGCTATCATTTTTATACCCAGCGTATAAGGCGCACCCGTAAATTTCGATCTTATTTTTTTGTGTTAAAAGTGTGCGTTATACGCCGGATTTTACGGTATGTTTTTTTTTCAATGTGACCATACGGACTGATTGCCTACTGTGATATCACTGTAGTCAAAGCATTCTCAAACATAGTTCCAATATCTGAATAAAAGGCATTTAAATGTCGAACGTAGGTTGAAACGTCACTTCCCTGGCATTGTCTGTGACCAATTGATAAAACGGTAAAATCCGCGACGTCCAATATAATACTTCTTTAGCTTAACTCTGGCAAGAAAAATGATGGTGATTGCTTTAATCAAATTTATGCTGTCACCTTGTAACTGCAAATTAACCTTATCAAATTTAGTAAATAAATATATCAAATAGGTAAAATCTGGTTCTGATTAAATGTTTTTTTTTAAATTAAAATCAGGACCTGGTTTAGTAGGCCAGAAGACTATTATATTGCCTCCATTTTAATCTCATGGACCCCCAAATAATTTTTTCACTAACGTAGACCCTGGGGGTCGATATAGACCACTTTGGGAATCACTGATTTACAGAAACATAAGTCTCATAGATCCCTGTAGCTGAACGATTACATAGCTGAACTTTGTCTAAGTTGAGCCGCGAGTTCGATGCTTTTATATAAAGTACTTATAACATGTTGAGTTGATCGACTTTAAATATTATTTTTAGATATATTCTTCTAAGTATGTGTAGGGTGTTCCGAGAAAACACTTTCTAGTTCTAGGGGTTCCATGAAAACACTTTCAAGTTCTAGGGGTTCCGTGAGTACAAAAAGTTTAAAGACCACTGTTGTAGAGGAATTGATTCTGTCAAAAGGAAAGCATTTTTTATTGGTTAAGCTGATATTTTCATTATGTGTTGATTATTTTTGATTATTCCTATTCTGTTTAAAGCCTAAAGTAATACTTAAAAATGGTACTTATCGTTTATAGAGACCATGCAGCCAAGCACTGCAACACGTCGATAACTTGCCAAGTTCTGGCTTATATCAGTTCCTAATATAAATAGATGGTTATGCTCTTATATATCGTGTTTCATACCGGTTCCTGATATAAACAGAGAGTTCTATTTTGCAATATCGTCAATTTTATTGCTATTTTCTTTGTTATACTATTCGCTAGATTTTTCTACCACTTTGGTACAGTGGAAAAAATTTGGAAGCTGTCGATAAATAAAGAAAGCAGTAAGTTTTTTTTTCCCCGAAAAAAAAAAAGAAATTTTCCCGCGACAACTTTTTTGACCAAACAACCACACCAGGCAGATGGAAGTTGGTGAGAAATGCTGCTTGAGGCATAACGTTATTGGCTACGGCGTAATGTTGGTCTTCCTATGATGAATTGTTTCTCGGGATTTAAGGAAGCCTTACATACTATTTATTATAGGGCTGACGAACTTTTGTTTCATGATGGGGCGGTAGCTGATGAAGTTTAGTCTAGAAACAACACAATACAGCTAATATTGTGTTGGCGACAACTTGAAAAAAAGTCACAATCTATGGTCTCTTAAACTGATAAGTACCTTTAAAATTTGTAAGGCATATATATTAACCTATCTTGTAACTTCTCAAAAAGGTAAGATTAAATCGAAGTAGTTGCTGTAATCCATGGAGTAGATTTCGCGTGACATGAGTTTAACCATTCTAAATTACGATGAAGATAGTTTTTGACAGCTTTTATTGATCCACTCTTTTGTCGACTTATCACACTGTGCGGGTAGAAAACAAGCATTCTTGTTCTCACTTTAAAGATTGCCAATATGTTAATTGATTACAGAAAGACATTAATATGCTCACCAAATCAATTATTTTCCATGGGAGTGTTAATTATTCGATCAAAGGCTTATTAAACAGCGGAAAAAGAACCAGATTAATATGACGCCAGTCTGCCAGTGTGCATTTTTTTACTCCATCAAAATTCATCTTTTAATAGCGCCGAAAACTGGTTGTAGCATATTAAAAGAAGCCAATGAAAGTGAACATCATACAAAAAAAAAAAAGAGATCATTAATCCTTTTGGTCCCAAAAAACCAACAGGTTTCTTGAACTTTAATTATTGGTTTGCTCCCGAAGAGGAGAGATAGCTGGGTCCATAGAGTACCAACCGAGGTGGAGAAACCAAACCAGAAACTAACCAACTTCAGCACATAAAAGGGTGTACTGAAAAAAGTTTTTCGAAGTACATCCGTCATCTTTATTTAAAGTATAAATGGAAAACTCCTCTCATTCGTCTTGCAGTTCTTAATATTTTATTGGGTGGATCATTACTTATTATGGCCTGAGGGTAATTTGTGTTTGTGTCATTGTCTATAATAGTATGTTTGAATGCGCATTTTAGATTACGAGACAGCTGCAGGAACTTGAAGACACTTTTTTTAAACTTTTCTGTCACTATCTGAGCCTTAATTTTAGGGATGTTGAGAATGTTTTAGTTTTTTTTTTTTACGAAAATGATTTTTTGCTTGCACTTTTAAAGATGTCGAAAGCTAACATTATTGTAGTTAAAAGATTAAATCAAGATGAGTAAATTGGAGAAATATTCGATAGTATCTTTCCTCAAATTTATGGATATAATTTGTTTTTTTTATATACTAATTTGCATATTTTGTCATATTTTAAACATTTTTCTTTTACTTCAAAAATTAAGAATTCTTTATTGTTATCTAATTTACAAAGTAAAAATTCTTTTATTTTGTAAATTCGATACCATCTATCCAAGATTATATTATACTCTGGCATGCTTTTCAAAGTTCAGAATAATCTGCATTTTTTACTTTCATCTTAAAATCACCAAGTTTTTAAATTAAAAATGATTACTATAAAAAATTGATAGAAGTGGTTACCATTTGCTCACACAAGGGGGAGGAGGGTCCCCGGGTCCGGACCAAAGTCCTTGATTTTTTGATTGATTATAATTCTTTGTATATAGTACGTAAAATTTAATTATGTATTTGTTATTAATAATTTTTATTAATTAATGCTAATTATTTATTCAATACTTGATTTTTTACTGTTTTTTGTTCCCTAAAATCGACAAAATCGAATGAATATGTTGGACGGCGAATTGAAGCATAATACGAGAATGGTGGTCTTTCGACCCTGGAACCCCTCCTCCTGAAAAATTCCTATGTACGCCACTAGTGGTTACAATGGTACATTTGCTTAAAATATAGTAAAAAACGGTCTTAAACCATTAAAATTTATTAACTAAACTATCGTAAGTTATAACAATGTATGTATTGCCTACTCTTATAAATGAAAACTTTTTTCAATTCCTACTATTAGCTCGCACTGTCTTTATATTTATTTATTTATATATTTGTATATTTATTTATTTATCTTGGTGGCATTTTCAATCGTTAATAAAATACATTTTAAAGCGCTGAATTGAGCTGAAATTTTATATACAGGATTATTTTGGATGACAATACAATAATTTAATTATAATTAATAAAAATTAATTGAGATAAAAACTAATTATTTAAAGAATTACAGATACAGCCACGTTGGCGACTTGTGTCAAAACTTGAAAATTTTTTTTTCTCACGTGTTAAAGCATTCAGTTGGACTGAAATTAAAAGGACAATACGATACTTCAATGATAATTAAAAAAACTAATGACCACTTAATGTGATTCTGTCCTATGTATATACATATTTATAATAATTGTAACTATTTAATAAAAAGTAGCTAAAATAAAATTTTTCGTTGTTGATCTAAGTAGGAATTGACTTAAAAACTATTTTTTTATATTACTTGTTCCTTCTTAAAACTGCAAACGATATAAATTGCAAAATGCCCTTTTTCGAAAGAATTCGAAATTTTTTTTTTAAACTGTTCGTCTTTTGACACTATTAAAATTGAGAATGAAAACAGTCGTCCATCTAGATAACGAGAAACAATGTAATTATCGATTCAAGAAAAAAAATATCTTATCGATATCTGATAATGTATCTTTTAACCCATTTTATGTGCGTACAGCCTTCAATTTTTTGCGCACTCTTTTCATTCCCTTATGTAAAAGAAAAAATCATTTCCATTATTGGCGTAAGACTTAAACAAAAGTATGATGTTTACTTTAGTAATGAGATCAAAAACTGGCAACATTTTTCGAAGGAAAATATTAATGAAATATTTGAAATATTCTGAATGGTGATTATCAATTATGCTACGTGAATCGTTTTGCATGGATCTTGTTCAAAAATGTTTAACCACGAGATTGCGTGGAAAAATAATAATTTTTTGGAGGTAACAACTGTTCGATGAAACTATCGTTTTCGAGCTAGCATATGCGTTCGTCCAGTGTGTACCTCACATCTCTAGGAATTTCAACATGAGGTGAGTGATTTAATTATGTGATTTAAAAAATATCTATATCGTATAGGACAGTGATGGCGAACCTATGACCCGTGGGTCAGGCACTGACACACTCAAGCTTTTTAACTGACTCACTATTTCTAGGCAATCACTTGTTTGTTTACACAGGTTTATTTAGATTTTCTAATTTGTGTGGATTATTTATATTCTATTTGAATTTTTTCAAGCACACATTGACACAAAAGCAATTTAAATGCTGTTTATAACCTTCAGTTTGATCATTACAGTTCCAAAGTTACGCAAATGACAACAAATGTGTATGAAAGTATGCAGTATTTGAAATGAAGCAAAAGTGTCTACAAAATATCAAATAAAATGTATAATTTCACTCACATTTTGTTTGTCGAAAACAAATCGAAAACCTAAGAAAACAACAGAAAAACCATATTTAAAGGACTTTCTTCGGATAAAATGCACTTTTGTTTGGTTATGTTCAGTTACGTTTGAAGAAAGAGACTTCCATAGTGCCCTTTTTTACCCGTTAAACCAATTGAATTTTAAACGTGTTTAGCTTTAAAAATATAAAAGAAAAAAAAATTTTAAGCTTAACTCTGGTGCAAATGGGCTTTAGTGGCCAACGCAATAGTACTAAAAAAAAAAATGTGAACGAAATTCGACCCACGTTTCAAAAAGGTTCGCCATCCCTGGTATAGGATGAACTGACTTGAAATCATGTATATATTCTGATACATTTAAAGTTAGTCTATTAAAACTAATTACTTTTCAAAATTAAGATAATTGAATGATAAAACGATAAAATTAATTCATTTCATTAGTAAAAGTGTGATATTTCCAAAATGCAGAGAATGTATTTTTAAAAAATGAAGAAATGAGTTCTTTTATAAATAAAGAGCTCTAAATAGTTGTAAAGATAGGGTTAATTTGTATCTTTTTGTGTGTGGTTTGGACTTGATGACGCAGTAGACAAGTGATTTTGATTGTGAGCTTTGTGGCTGACAACATTTGAATCGAATCGCGGGTTCAAGTCTTGAGTGCAATGGCATACACAAGGGGTGAACTCCCCTTCCCAGATCAACAGATTTTTTATTTTTACGGTAGAGATTATATCCCTCTACGCTTGCGTGTACATGTTTTTTAGAACGCATAATTCACCATTTGTGAGATCCTTAAGCGCTATCTAGTATAGTGCACTTGGTGGTTGCGATAGCCTAATGGTCAATGTAACCGACTCGCGGCTGACGTGTCATGAGTTCGAGCCTGGTACCGCTGAAGACTCGCCGTTCAGAGAGGGCCGCAGCACGTTAAATATGTCGAGGCTCAACCGTCCTCCCGTTGGTATGGCGTGGACGTTAGGAAAGGAGGGTGCCAGTTCAGGTGGCATCCTTGTCACTTGACCATGGTTCAAAATTATGAGGTCCGTCACCAAACGCCCTCTAGTAGATGAATAGTGCGACTTTTATATTCTCTCACTCACTGAGATGGCTTGAAGCGCCATCTATTCCCTTTTACATTTAATTTACAATAGTAACCCCTGCGCATAAGAGAGGTCTGTATACCTCACACTCCCCGAGTGTATCTAATCCCGAAAAGTGTGTGAAATAAGGGAGAATGCTACACTTTTAGCACAGTAGGGCCCCATAATTTTCGCTTGGTTGGGAGAAGGAAAAAAAAAGGAGAAAGATATTTGTCCTATATACAGAGAGAAAGAGTCATTTTCATCCTTTGACTGCAGTTCAGAATTGCAGAATCCATCGTTAGTAGTCCTCGTGTAATTCTAAATCGATGAAAGTTCAAACAAAACCAAAAATGGTTTCATTTTTATAATTTTCACTCCTTAATTATCAATAACATTATTGTTTTGTTAATGTAGCTCTTAATATGTCGTTGTTATGCTTTTCGGAGCACATAGTCCTGTCGGACTCTTAATCTCCTGTCCTGGAATAAAGATGACTGTAACTAGTTTTATATATATATATATATACCATTGCCAATTTTAATTAGATACTAGAATTTAAGTTTACATTAATAAAAATAAAGTACTTTAAGCTCTTAAAAATAGGAGGACTATTGACAACGGACCTCGCAATTTTAAACCACGGTCAAGTGGCAGGATGACATCTGAGCCGGCAGTTCATTCTTGAAACTTCCCATTATCACGTTGTAACGGGTCTAATCCTCCTATCCTACTAATCCTCCTGGGGGGAAAACTGAAATATTATTCTATTGTAAACTTTCTCCCGAAGAAGATATGACTTATGCAAATCTTGGCTTATATTTAAGCATTAAATTTCAAGTTTGAAAGAGAGAGGTTAGGAGCTAAATGATAGAAGGTAGTGTTTAACGTAAAGTAATAAAAAGCTCGTCGAGAGTGATTCGTAGATTATTTGCTTAATATTTGAAATTCGCGATTTGGTCAATTAGATATTTAAATTGGAATAGTGTCAGCTTGAAGTAGATTAACTAGAACGGAATTTCAATTATTTGGAACGCGTTTTGCTAAGACGTTCCAAGAGTAAGTGATTATATATATATATATATAAATTTATAATTAAATAATTATCTCGTCTACCTCACTTTTGCTCCCATATTTACTTAAAGGTGCATTTTCTAACCTGGGTTGTTGAGACTTGTTAATAAATTATATTTGTTTTGACTATGGCTAATTTTCCTTCTAATTCTCGTACATTGATGGATGGGAGAGCTCATCCATCACAATGTTAAAGTGAGAATTTAGAACCTTGAACAAAAGTAACATGCATTAGCCCTTTTACTTAGCAGGTCTTTGGTGATACCAGGACTCGAACCCAAAGACTCGACAGAAACAACGCCGGCCACGATTTCGAGATCGTGATCACTCCGCTGTCGCTTCCACTTCTTTCTAATAATTGCTGTTTGTGCAATGTAGAAAGTCATGAATTATATTTGAATATAACCCGTAAATAGCTAATGTTTGCTTCGAAACTGATATGACATTCAGTGAAAAAAAAATTCACACAAACATTTTTCACGTGTTTTTATTTATGAGAGCATCTATTTTCATCCACATGAAAGAATAAAAAAATCGCGTGACATCTATCACAAAGCCAACAAAAAAATATACTTCTCATATATTCATGGTGAATTGGGTTTGTATACAGATAACTATCTTCTGGAAAGGTTATGCTTTGTAGAAAATATTCACCACAGCTATAATACTGTCGTCGAAAGCAAAATATCCGGAAGCGGAACTTGACAAAAATATATATTTTTGCTACAAAAAAAAGAGAAATGCGTGAACGTGCGATGCGGAAAAAAAATACCTTTGTTTGGGTCCTGTGGGATCTTTTTTTAATACCAGCTTGCCATGCATTACCGGTGTTTTTATGTAAAAGTGAACAAGAGATAGATTTCCGAATGCCATAGGTAATATGAATAGGTATTAATAGTAAATGATGAAAAGATGGTAGGAGCATGAATAAATAAACAAAATTGTTTGTTTAAAGTTTATAGGGGACAGAAAAGAAAATTAATAAATTTCGTTTTTACACAGTGTTTATTCTGTTATGTCTTGTATATAAAACGCAGTTTCCTTATTTTTATTGCTTGTTTTGTTTAATAAACATGTTTTTCAATTAACTAGTGGACTTAGTTAAGAATACATTCTTCTCGTGTCCCTTTTGGCCGCAGTAGCCGAGTGGTATAGGAATCGGATCGTGGCTGGCCTTGTCACGAGTTCGATCCCAGTACCACTAAAGACCCGCCGCGTAGGGGAGCGATGCACGTTAAATCAGTCGAGAGCTGAAACGTCTTCCCGTTGGTGTGGTGTGGTAGTTAGGAGAGGGGTGCCAGCTCAGGTGTCGTCCACGTCACTTGACGATGGTCCAAAATAACGTGGTCCGTCGCCAAAAGCCCTCGTGTTGCTGAACAGTGCGACGTTGATATTCACTCACTCACTATTCTCATGTTCCTTTACTATACATTGTCATACATCACCCATTACTACAGTCATACAACATCGTAAAGTACCCAGCAAAGCGGGTGACGGCTAGAATATATATTCCACGACATGCTGCCAACAAGCATGTATAAAAAATAAATTTAAAAAGTCCCGATTTTTTTTATTTGAATTATTCACAAGTTCATCAATCATTTTATTGCCATCCTGCTGAAACGAAAATGTAAATAAACGCTACTGAGGCAACCCCAAACTGAGATAAACACATTAAATACGCAGTAAGAATGAAAGAAGAAAAGCATGTACAGAGGAGAGGGAAAAAAACGAAACGCTAAAAATTCTTAACGTAATACCCATACAACGAAACAATTGCGATTCGCAAGTGCAAGTTGATTCTCTACAATTCGACACTTCATTATCCGAGCAAACATTTTAAGCACGTACAAAAAAAGGAAAGAATGACACTTAACCGGCAAGGACACTTCCACTATTAAGGGCTGGGAGTTAAAGTGAAGTGAAGATTCAAAGGCACATTTATGGAAAAAAGGAGGAAAATATTACTCAAAAAATGACATTGCCGTAACACCTCGTGTTGGTTTTTGAAATTGAAAGGATTTTGATGGTATTTGTGAGAGCTGTTATTTAAGTAATTGTTTTTTGGGATCATTTAGAGTATATTGCGACTCGATTTTAGTTTGTAATTATAGTGATCGTAGAAAATTGGGTTAGTGATGTATATAATGTTAGTTTCCAGTCATTTTTTAATGAAATATTTTTGTTGAGTAAGTTATTAGTATATTTTTCAGTTATGTTTCAATGTAGAATTAGTTCGTGGATTATCTTGAACTTTGACTCTGTTTTAATTTTGAAATCAAGCAGTTTTTTTGTTTCGAAATCGGGTTATTTGAAAAGCAAGAGGTAAAAGGTTTCGCAGTTGTAACGTTACTGTTTGAAAGCAAAAACAAAAAATGAATGAATGAAATGAAATACAATTTATTTTAATTTTATATTTTATAAAACAAATTTATTTTATAATAATCGTTTTATATAGAAATAATAGTAATAAAATTTCATAATAATGATATATTTTTTTAATAATAAGTATATCACTTAGTTATATGAGGTAATTTTATTTCTGATTTTCGAAATAACCCGCTTTCATGCGTGCAGTGTCGTATTTCATTTACATTAAATACATTATTGTATTTCTGTCTATTGTATTTTATTTGGTAACGTTAAAATGTGCGTGGAATTCGTTATTTCATGAAATGACTCCCTAAGTCAGTAAGAGTAAATAAAATTATTAGATTCTGCAATTTAACTAGAATATAACGATTGTGTATAATCGTTGAAAGTATTAAAAACTACTATAATTTTTGTGTTATTTCAAGAGTAAGTGTTTTTGCCTCTACAGGACTAAGAAGTCTATTACTTAAAATAAGTCGTACAAACTTAAACATAACTGTTGCTGTACTATGTATTCTGTCTCTGTTTTTTTTATTGCTGTTTAATTAATATAACAATAATAGATGTTTTGTTGCTATTTATTGTTTATCAAATGATTCATTCGTTATATGAATGTGTTTTTCGAGAAAGGATTTAATTATTTATATAATCAGTTAACTTATAAAACTAAGATCTCGTTTGAATGTGAACTTTTTTATTCTTCATTTTATAAAGGTCTATCATTAATTAATTAAAAGAAACCTGTTTATTTCATAGAATGCCTAGGTGAAGGGTGAAATCATTAATTAATTACACGCGATATAACTGACTTAGTCAATTATTTCATGTGAAATACCTTATTATTCTATAAAATGACTGAATTATACGCTTTAGCGTTAAGATATATTCAAATAACAAATACATCACATTGCTAAAGACATAATCAAGACTTTTAAAAAAAAAGAAAGCAATATTTTAATTAACTTACTAAATAAAATTAAAATAAGAGTGCTTAAATCCATAAATCAAAATCTTAATTCGTTAATATTCTATTTTAAAAACAACGCAGATTGAAGTAAGTTCGTAAACGAAGAAGTACTTTAGTTTAAAGTTTTATACAAGAATCTACATTTTCTAATTTAAAAAAAAAAAGATTGCTCTCATCACACGCACACACACATTATATAAAAATTCTTTTTTTTCCCACCTGTGCTCGTAATAATATATTAAATGTAATCTGTGTAAACTAAACGGTGTTTCTGGAATATTTAATACATTATTGTGTGAACTTGAAATAATAAGATTTAAATCGATTATTCTGTGGCTTGCACAGGGGTAGGACCCTCCCCCTCCATAGGCTAAGAGAGTGTTAATTTTTAACATTTAGATTGCGCCTAGGCACTTTCTTCTACGTATTTGTTTAAAATATAACCCCTATCCAATCACGTACACAAAAAATTTTCAGGAGGGGGACTTAGGGTAGAAAGTACACGATTCTCGTAGCATACCTCAATACGACGCAAAACGTATGCTTTTGATTTTGTCCATTATGGGAACAGAAAACAGTAAAATATAAGTTAATAATTAGCTTTAATTAACAAAATAAATTGCTAATTACAAATACATAATTAAATTTTACTACTGTATACATAGGATTATCATCAATCAAAACAAATTCAAGGGCTATGGGGGAGGCTACGGACCCGTGGACCCCCACCTTGTGTGTGCCACTGCCCCCATCCCTATAAAAAAGAAGTGTGTGCCACCGAATTATTCAAGCTGGTTTTCTTATTGTAAGGCACTAAATTTTGGATGACAGATAGTATTTAATCTAGTTAAATGATTATTATAACCTACAAAATAAATCATATTTGTGAAATTATAGTTACGATTTCTTTAGCGTAATGGTTTTTTTTTTTTCTTCTGGCGTTCTAGATACACTTTTTCGATAACCGTTCAGATTTGAATTTAAGTACAAATTACTATTTACATATCACGTATTACAAATCACTATTTATTACATCACGTAGTTATTTTAATTCGCTTTTTATTTATTTTACCATTTTTATATAATGGGGAAGTTTATCTGTCTTATTAAAGTTAAATGATGTGCTGTATATTTTCCATGCTTATTTTTAAGTATGCGTGACTTGTATTCAAAAGATATCCGGTTATAATTTTAGTGCTTATAAAATGGAGTTATGTAAGCATAGTTTCGTGCGCATTGTAGAGGGTGATCTCATGTCCAGGGGAACCATGATTGTGAACTCATAGCCGGTGTTATTTCCGTTGAGTCGTGTGTTCGAATCCTGGTGTCGCTAAAGACCTGCTGTATAAGGAAAGAGGGTGATAAACATTAAATCTCTTGTGACTCACACACACACACAAAATTGCTCATATTGTTCACGTTGTATGGAAATTTGGGGATGATGTTGACTCAAATGTCTTCCTCGACACTTGGCTATGATGAAAAATTACCAGAACCGTCATCAACAGCACTTGCGGTGAAGGCCGTATCACACATACACGTTTCAAGCAATTTTTCGTCCAATTCGTACAATTTTTATTCGATTGTCATAGCAACGGCTTTAGAACAACTTTTTGCTTGAGAGCTCAAAACATCAATTAACATCAGTTGTAAGACAATCGATGTTTATTACCAATGTCATGAATTCAAGTTTTAGTTTCATCAAAAACACTCAAGCAGTATAAAGTGAAACACTGCATCAAAAAAATTGAGCATTTTGATGAAAAGTACATGCGCGAATTATGAAATCATAATGATGACTCGAGAGAGAGAAACTTAAAAAACAAAATAGTTTTGAATGTGAAGCGTTCCATTTTAAACGAAATTTATTTTCGTACCATTGCACAATCTAAATATTGTTCTTCCGAAATCGGTTATAAAACAAACATACAATAACAACTTAACAAATTGCCATCATATTTCGAAATCTTCACATCCGGAAACGATCATTACTCCGCGAAAACTCTTAAAATACGAGTGCTAGAGTTACCTTTGAAAAGTAGCGTTAGGTACTGTTTTGGTCTTGTCGATTCTATTCTCTATTGATTGTTGAACAACAAAAAAAAAAAAAGGATACTCTTTGCAGCCGCTTCTTTTGATCATCCCAAGGTCAAGACGGATTCAAAAAGATTCGATGGAATAATAAATTACCTTTTTTTCTCAAGGGCGTATACCACATTATGATAGATTAACGTCCTTCGTCTAACGACTTTTTTGTGTTGACCAAATTGTGATGATAGTTTCTCTTGGCTCATCCTGCTCTTGTTTTTTTTTTTTTTTCAAATTCTGCGTTAATTGATTTCGTTGCCGTTCATTATCATTGGAGTTGATTACCTGTTCAAATATACCAAGCAAGGTTCAAGTTCGAAAACGTAGTCAAATAAAGTTAAATATTCTATTCAGGAAGGAGGGAGGGGGAGTTTCAAGGTTTATGGCTTAATTAAATTAATGCGTGACAGTCGTTATCTTGTTAAGCAATACGTTCTTTGATTAAAAAGAAGGAAAAAAAACTTTCTCTAAAAAGGCATGACGATAGTGGAATTTAGATTGCCTTTGAATGTTTGCACATGTGAGGATAAATATGTAAAACGTCGCAATATAAATTTATAAGTAGAAAATTTTGTATGTGAAATATGTTTGTTTAATCATTATAAAGCAATTCCAAATTTGTTTCCTTTCTCGCTATTTCGCAAGTTCCAGCATCGAGCTTTCATGCAACAGAAAGTTTTAATTCTGTTTCTTTTTCTGCCGAAGGGGTATTGTGGCTGAAAAATTCGTTTGCAGGCAATGAGAGATGTTAGTTTCGATAATGTTGGTGACAAATTGGATAGCCAAATGTTGTCGAGTCACCAAATTTAGTGACAAAAACGTGTCTTTACGAAAGTTCGGAAGGCTCTAAATTGATTATTTAACAAGAGATGAGATTAAAGACTACAAATGGAAACTTGTACAAAGGGTTGCCTTTGAGACTCTTAGATAGTTCTTCCCATCTTATATAAGGACGATACAAAAAAGCGATATGGAAGTCAACATTTGACAGTGGCTGTGCGTTTCATTCCCTTTATGCAAAATTGGGATTACTGTGTTCAGTACTTGTGTGATTTTTGAATTTGTGCTAATGGGGATTTATACGTGAGTGTTAAATACTTCATGTTAGAACGAAAGTCTGCTGTGATACTTGAGAGTTTTAGAACAAATTACGATTTACCTCGGAAGAATCCATTAATTGCGTGGTCCTTTCCCACATTTGAAAAATGGCCATCTGCGTAACACTTATTTTGTCTTTTGTCTCTTCTCATGATGATCACATTATTCCTTAAGACTGCAATTGGAAAATAAACAGCAAGTTTGACCTACCAAAAAACCTATATTTTATTAAAATACTTTTATACGGAAAAAGGGATTTTGTTTTGTTAAATATGATAGATCGCCAATAATTCGTCGTATCCGTGTTTAGAGATCGAGCATACATTTTAATTATTATTTCACCGCCTACTTACTACTTGAATGCGATCGAAAATTTCCAAATTTTTTATTATTATTGGACTAGTTCTTCCGGCGTTGTCGGCCGTGTAGGGCAGTGATGCACGTTAAATCTGACGAGAGCTGAAACGTCCTCCCGCGTTGGTGTGGTAGCTAGGAGAGGGGGGTGCCAGCTCAGGTGTCGTCCACGTCACTTGACCATGATTCAAAATTATGACGTCCGTCGCCAAAAGCCCTCGTGTAGCTGAACAGTGTGACGTTAATATTCACTCACTCACTCACCCGGCGTTGTTGAGACGCGGGTTGGAGTCTTGATACTACTGAAGACCCTACGTGTAGAAGGGCTGATGCACTTTAAATCTGTATGGCTCAAAGTCCTCACGTTGGCGTGACATGAAAGTTAGACGTGGGGTACTAGGTAGGTGTCGTCCTAGTCAATTGACAGAGTTTCAAAGTTTTGAGGTCCTTTGCGTTTCTTTAAGGTGCGAATAATAAATAATTTTAATAAACACTCACTCACACACTCTCATGACTAGTTTTCGAAATATCTCCTCAGATTTCTGCCATTTTTTAAGTGTTCCATATGGCCGCTGTAGGCCAGGGGTCTATGGTTTTGGACTTGTGACCAGCGTGTCATAAGTGCTGACCCTAATGCCACTTAAGACCTACCATGCAGTGGGGCTGATGCACGTTAAATATGTCGTGACTTAAAGTCCTCCCGTTGGAGTGGTGGGAAAGTTTGTAGAAGATGGTGGCGTTTTTGCCACTTGACCGAAGTTCGAAATTACGAGATCCATCACCAACAGTGCTTATGCTGTTTGTTTGTTTTTTTGCGCAGCGGCTTAAACACTCCCTTACGCACTAAAGTCTTCCATTGGTAACTTACTGTCGAATTCCGATAACATGATCCAAACGTAATAATAATAGCGATATTAAAAGATGTTGTGTGTGTGTTTTTACTATACTTTTCTTTCTAGTTTTGAGATTTAAGAGGTTTTGTATTTACTAGTACAAAAAGAATCTACAACTTTTTCCATTGTATTTGTTTTAGTTTCTCGTTAATAAAATCGTTAAAAGAATATTTTTTTTCTCCCTTGTGCACATGAGCAATTTTTTGGTTAAATTAACCATGTAAAGAAGTCTTTAATCGGAAAAAATGATTAAGAAGTATTTAATGTATGAATAAAAACATAATTAATTTTAAAGCATTTGAAGTGATACTTAACAATTAATATTTAACATAAAACCGAGTAACTGCGGCATTTTAAAAACATGATTTTAATAAAGCCCCAAAACGAGAAATGGAACCACAAAATAATAATTTTTAAATAAAGATTTATTCAAACCGGAAAATATCTTAAATTTAAAAAAGGAGCACTATTTTCTTAAGAATATTCATTTTTATATTTATATAATTGCACAGTTGTCACCTGCTTTGAAGAAATAGCGTAAAGAGAATAATTACTCGTCTTCTGAGAATGCTGTCTATTCAAATCACCTTCACTTCATTTGGACCCAGTTTTCTCGGATTAACAAATTTCGAAAACTCCATTGTCAGAATTCTTGCATTTTTAATGAGCAAGCACAATGCGTGTCTTCGGGATCAACCCTCCAGATAATAAAGAAAAAAAATTAAAAGATGTCTTCATTCCTCACAGAAAGTTGATCATTATCTTAAACTCGAACGTCGACCTTTCTCAAAACATGTAAAAGAAATTTTTAAAATTTAAAACACTCTTCCCCATTTTTCAAATTGCCACCCTGCCTTAAAAGCAAACAAACGGCGCGTTGGCGGAAGGTTTTATTTCTTTCAAGAGAAAAAAAAAATTTAAATTATCATTTGTGCGCATCTGAGATATTGAAGAGAGATACGACTTCCGAAAGAGGCTAAAATGACATTTTATTTCTCAGATTGTTTTGTGTTGCATCACATCCATGTCTGGGTTATGGTGGGTTCATAAACGAGTGTATGATTTCTGCCTGAGTATTGTTGTAAATCGTTTGGAGTGGCTGGCATCTCTTTATATCGGCCCTCCCCTATTCGAAGAAGACTGATCGTCATGCTTCCCACACAGGGTGACTCGGAGTTCGAGTTCGAAGCCTTTGTAGAAGGGAATTAGAAAGTAAAAAAGCTCAGTAATATTGTTTGTTTTAATTAACTTTAGTCGAAAACAGCGTTTGTGAACATGAGGTACAGGATTAAGTTTGGTTGCTTATCGATGGCACACACAAGAGGGGGGGGGGGCTTGTCCAGAAACCCCGCCCCCCCCCCATCGTCCTTAAATTTGTTTTTCGATTGATTGTTATCCTTTATAAATGTCGCAGGAAAACTATGGAATCAATAATTTCATCAAATCCCTAAGGGAGATGATAAATTGGCGGGAGATGTTAAAATGACGTCTCTTGAAGACCATTTCCCTGATAAAAGTAAGGGATTTGAACAAATCCTTGATACGTTTCAGTGAAATGATGAAATAATATTGTCAAGAGTTTAAAAGTGTTTTTTTTAACAAATAGGGTGCATTATTAAACGTAGAAGTAAGTAATACAACAATAGAGTCAATGAAATACAAATTATTTATTCGAAATTAATTAACAAATGATTAGAAAATTAGGCTGGTATTTTTTTTATGTGTAACATCTTTTCTCTCGGTTGCTTACGCACTAAAATATCGATCCCTATGTTAATCCTATGGTGCCATTTTCGTAAAGATAAGGGGTTGATATTTAGGGAATCGATAGTACTACCTGTATGGTTAGGAAGTACAAGGACTCGACCC
>BMAV01022129.1:713609-729541 GCA_019973955.1 Trichonephila inaurata madagascariensis | reverse complement strand
GAGGTGGGCGTCTTGATTCTAAACCGTCGATCCACACTTTTTCATTTCCGAACTGAGCTTTCTCTAAATTGCCATCCTTGCTCACTAAACTTTCTATCCTTTTAAAGGTTATCTTATTTGCATCTATGCTTCGTTTTACTTCTTGGATTTGGGTTGGAAAAGTTTTGCCATTAATCGTGGCCGTCAAAGAACGTAGGGGTTATGTTAGAAGAAGAACGCGAGAGATGTCACAATACAACGAACGTTTTCGTTGTTGTTTTTTTAGGCCTCTAGATACGAATTATGAACTACACACCTCCTATTTATGCGATTTCTACGAAGTAGGATTCAAAAGTTTCCGGACTGAGTCTATAACTTAAAAAATATTGCTAATTAAACTGCTGAAAAACACATCCTTCTTCGAAATAAGACCCTTGAGCAGGGAGGGGTGGGCAGACTTTTCCAGGGTACGGGCTACTTATAATTTTTTCAAGGTGTTGCGGTCCACCCAGTGCTAGTGACGCATGCAAGGGGGGGGAGGGGTCCATGAGTCCGGACCCTCCCTCAAGCCCTTGATTTTTTTTTCCCGATTGATTATAATCCCATGTAAAAAGAATGTAAAATGGAATTAAGTATTTGTTATTGGAATTTATTTAATTAATGTTAATTATTTATTTAGTAATTTATTTTTTGCTGTCGTTTGTTCCCGACAATCGACAAAATCAAAAAAATATGTGTGGCTTCGTATTGAGGTATGATACGAAAATGGTAAACCTTCGACCCCCCTCCCCCGTTTCTTGAAGAATTCTTGTGTGCGCCACAGCCCAATGTCGTAGGAGTAGTGAGGTAAGGAAAAGGTTATTATTGTATTTTAATAATAAATACGGAATATGTGTATACTTACCTTTTGTAACAAATCTTTTAAAAACGCGTTTAAACCAAAACGCAAGATACAAACATAATAATAATAGCCACAAATATAATATCAAATGATGCATTTATTATAAAACAAATCTCTCAAAATACATTAAACAATAAAACATTTTTATCTAAAGTTAGTTTTTGTTGTTATAGTTAGTAGAAGACTTATATATAGTCTGCGTACTGTCAGCCAATCTTGAATTTCCCGTACATAATTACTACCTGCTAAAATTTTCAGGCGATTCACCGGTCGATCGCGATCGACATAATGCCCACCTCAGCCTTTGAGTAACAACACGCTTTTGCCTTGGTTTGTAAAAGTCTCCGAAACATTTCTGGAATCCATTTTTAGCCATGTCTTTTAATTCAGCTGGGATGCACTTTTAACTTCATCTGCAGATTGGTCTTCGTTTAACATGCGGGGAACGATGTGTTGACACACACTATGCATGCCAAGATCCTTAGTTCGTATCCGTTTGCATTGGGCCTAGGATATCCCAACTGATTCTTCTATTGTTTGAAGCCTGTTCTTACTTACCGCCGCAGAAACCTTTTCGATATTATCAGCGGTGCGGGAATTCTGCAGAAGTCTATCTAGAGCGTTTGTCGTCTTCGACACTTTCCCAGCCTTCTCTGAAACGTCGATGGCACTCAAAAGCTTGCGTTTGCAATACTGTATCACTGCCTTACACATGCTTCAACATTTTGTAAGTTTCCGTAGCACTTGTTCCCAAGCGAACACCAAACTTAATATTCCTTATCTGTTCAATAAATGCAATTTCTTTCAATCACCGAAGAGTAAATGCATTCACCTACAAAATACAACGTCGTGGCGAACCACCGACCATGTGATTTGAGACAAACTTTTTTTAAAAAAGGGGGAAAACGCAGAAATGTTATCGCAGTCGCTCTACTGCAAAAATTTTCCCCGTTATAGGCTCAGTCCGGGAACTTTTGAATCCTACCTCGTATACAGTCTAGCTTTCTAAAATATAGATTTTGAAAAAAGAAATATATGCTTAAACAAAATGAAAAAATTCCTTTCTTTCTAAAAGAAGTATATTTAAAACAATCGTAGTTTTTGTATTGCTTTTACAATTTGCTTAAAATGTGATAGGCTTATTTTAGTGATTTCTTAAGACTTCTTGAGGCCCTGGGCTCCTAAGCAAAAATAGGGCCCCACTTACGACATTTAAAAGACTATCAACCACCTAATAATATAAAATAAATATATAGAGTGAAATAATACTTTTACAAAATTTTCGAATGCATTAATTTTTTATTTTTTTTCTAAGATAGTGACGAAAATATTATTATCCTAATTTTAAATTTAAATCTCTATTAAAAGTTTACTTTGTAGCTTATGATAATAATATTTATGACAAAAAATTCACAATCTAAATCAAGTTATCAATCATTAATTATATATTTTACTCATTCATCTTAATTTTTTTAAATAAAAATTTTTCGTGTCCCTTTTGTAACAGTATTTAGATTGTGTAAAAATGGATGACATATGAAACGAAAAGTAAAGTTTTATTGTGTTATTAGCATTACAACTTTTTATCTTCAAGACTTCTTCGCATCCTGCTCTTTACGTGTTCTAGAATGTGGCTCTATCGCATGTGCTTTCTACTGCACCTGTGTGAATTATCTATAAAAAGTCGCCGCCTGACATTTCGATGATTCAGGCGTAACAGCCACTCGTTATCTTTCGCGGTTTTATAGGGTAAAAAAGAATGTCTGTAGTTGTATTGTGTATATCTAACGTGAGAGATAACCTATTATTATCTCTTCTGTTTTCAATTTTTTTTTTTTTAATTAAATATAGGTTCTTTGAACTAACATCATTTAAAGTTGAAAATGTGATTTTTAAAAACATTTATTTCTCGTATGGTTTATTGAAATCATTGAACAAAAAAATAGTTATTTATCTACTTATAAATAAATATTTCATTAATAAAATTTCTTCGAGTTTTTTCTTGTGAATTTATTTTATTTTGGGTAAGATTATGTTTGGATGGATAAGATTATGATTTTTTACTAATGTACAGGGGCGTAGCTACCGCCGTATCAATGATACGGGGTCCTCCTCGCTACAGGGGCCTCAACATATCGTCGGTCTAATTATCAGACTGCGTAACTCCATCTGGGATGCTAATTTGATACAGTAGGGCTAGGCGCCAAGTTGTTGTTTATGTTCGCCAAGATAGACGATAATATTATAATATGGTTTACTTTGATATTTTTATCGTGCGATAATGTGGTTGCCATGGGGATAACGTATATTAGTGTTAGTTTTTTGTTTTTGTTTATTTTTTCCAGGGGATTTCTGCTCAGCAAAAGTAACACATTATTACAAATTTTGTGTAATGAACTCTTAAAATAGTGTAAATAATTTATATCTGGAAGTGTAATACATTAATATTACTTTCTGTTGTATTTATTTTATGTTAAAATCTTGCCACCACCTCTCCCTTCGAAATCTAATTTTATTATGAAATAAAAAAAAAAGTAGTGATTACACTGATCGCGAGGAATAAATTAAAAGTGGAGCGCGCACTGAGGCATGGCGTAGACAAAACAAAAGGATTAAGGAATCGCGCCAAAAAGCGCTTGGCGCGTTGCACTCCTATATCAAATCAGTAACACCGATGGAGTTACGCAGTCTGATAATTAGACCGGCGATATGTAATAAAAAATCTTACCATGTTAAGGGGCCCCAAAAAAGGCGTCTGAGAAATTTTGATACAGGGCCCAATCAGGACTAGCTACGTCAGTGCTAATGCGGCATAAAAAATTAATTCTGCTTCTCGTCTTTGGTTATGGAACTTAAGATAGTGTTATATAAAAGATATATATGTAACTTTTTATACTAAAATTTATAACAGTCACTAATCAATTTGGTATTTCCGTATCAGTATGGAGATCTCAATTTTGAGAAAACAAAATCCGTCGCCAAATATCCCGATTGACAGCCAACAATGAAAAAACAACGTACATAAATTTTGGCGAAAATTTTTCTTCTTTCCATTTGATTGGTTGAAATTAAGTGTGTGAATTTTTTTGAAAAGGTAATAGAATTTAAATAAGGAAATGTTATCTAAATTTAGTTATTTATGAAAATGAAATTTGACACGAGTTCTTCAAAGTATTCGTCAATTGTAACAACTTTTTGTAATTATACTTTTATAAGTAATCTTTAAATGACATTATATCAAACAAGTGTTTTGTTATATTGTCGATACTTCTAATTTATTTAATTTCAGTTGCAAACGCTTATCTGTATCCCTCATTCTGTGTATGTTCCAAATTTTATTTTTTGTTGTTGTTTAAAACAGTCTTATAAACTTATTTTTGTTTGACCACCAAATAATGTCCAAAAATGTATTTTATCAGCGTCATTTAATAAAAATTATTTTAATTTTTATTTAAAAAAAATGTTTATTGAAATTAAATACAAGAGAAAATCGATGGAGAAAAAGTTTTTGAAAAAAAAAGTAATTACTTTTCATTCATGAAAAAATCTTAAGAGAAAAACGATAAAAATAAAAGAGATATATTAAACAAAGTAAAGCTGTCATTATACAAAATAAAAAAAAGTTTAGAGAAATAAAATCCGTTCCGATAATTTCCCGTTGGTGAAAGTTTTGTTTTGATATTTCTCAATGTACGATTGTATCAACAGACACCAAAGGATATACTAAAACGCAACTATAAAAAATCGTTTTTTCTCCCCTAAAAAAGTTAATTTATTTCTCGAAATACATTTCCAGAGTTGGATTATAGGTATATATGCAAAAGGGAAAAAAATGTGGTAGTCAAAATAGACTTGCAGTCATAACATTAGGAGTTTGGGATCCATAGAAACTATTGTTATGACTAAGTGAATAGTTGGAAGTACGTCTATAAAATATTTGTCATTTTGTGGAAAGAATAAAATATATTGCAATAGTGTATCACTGACGTTAAGTAACTGTAGTTGTGATCATATTTTCACCCAGATACAACTGATATATTCCAAGCAACCGAAATGGAATTTTTTAAATATTTTATTGTTTGTGATATTATACTTATTGGTTACAATTGAATGCTTTATTTTAGTTATAAAAATTATATATATATAAACCCATTGTGAAACGGTTTTAATAAATTATTTTAATGAGTTTTTAAATAAAATAACTTCTATTTAATTCAACAAAAAAAAATTCTTGTTTCATATACCGAATATAGAGATCACATGACATAACTTTTCTCGATGAAAAAAAAAAAAAAATGGCAAGAACAAAATTCAAAAAAAAAAGTTATAAGTAAAATTTTGTAAATCACAATTCTAGCCATCTAGAACAGTGATTCTCAACCGAATTTTTGTTACGGTACTCTTTTAACCATTTCAAAATTTGGCAGCACACTAACAATAAAATAAATTTAAGAGAATTTTACTCATCTGCCATACACTGTGTAAAATAGTTTATGATAATAATTTTCAGTGTTAAATAAAATATGTACGACAAAGATGATAAAATGTTTATTGAGTAACTAATTACAAATTAATTATAAGAATACATTTAATGGGAAATTTGAGCTTGATAATTTTTGATAATTTCTTTTATATTGGGTCATAAAAATAATGCCTCTCTCAATTCGTCATCTACATTTAAAAGTCTCGATCTATTTTTCATTTTTAAATTTAATGCTGAAAATTCAAATTCACTGAAATAAGATGTAGAAAACACTAACAATATTTTTAAAGCATATGTGTGTTTGGCTGATGGTGAGCATATGGTGAGATTACCGCTTCTTATTTTAACCACAAATGATTTAATTGAATCTTCCGAATATTTTGAAATTAAATCTCGAATATCACAGAGCAAAATTAGTTATTATTATTTTGTTTTGTTTTAGATGTATTCGTTATCCCGTATGTATTAAGAACCCAATCAAACTTTTAGTTTATTTCTACAAAACTAACGAATAATTCGGTTCTGGATTTTATTTTTTTCCTCAGAGCATAATTAATTATTTTAAAAAAAATTTGGCTACACACAAAAGTGCCACGATACAGTGATTGAGAATCACTGATCTAGAGGATATATCCTTAAACAAATTCATTGTTTTAAGAATCGAATTTTTGCGATAAAATTGTTAAAAGTGAATTCGAATTTTAATGCAGTATAAAACAATATATTTCGTATGCTAAATGATCAGTTTATTGTTCCTGCTGTGGTTCACATAGCAACTTACTATGGTTATGTTTCTGTCGTACTATCGACCTCGACAAAAAATTTTCGCCAAGGACGCTAAATTTTAATTGAAAAAAAAATTATTTTAACCCAAAATACGCCTAAAAGAAAGCCAAATGTGACGAAGAAATAATCCTCGAGATAAGTTGGCAGCCTGACACAAATGTCGTAAGATTCTTAATAATGAGGTTTCATTTCAGTTCTTTTGTTAATTCCTGATTTTGTTTAAATTATTATAATACATCAATAGTTGATAAAATTTTGCTGGATTTTTTTCTACGACTTTTACGAATACGAATTATTAGAAAAATGTATCAGTGTTCTTACATGTTTTTGTAAATTAAGTTCCATTATCGGTGAAAGTAGACATTTAAAAAGTCGTCTGGTAAATTGTTGATAGCCAAACAATGGTTCCTTAGAGACTAATAATATTTTTAGAAGAAAAGTGGATAATTTTAAAGCTTCATCTTTATGTATTTAAAATAAATATATTTTCTCCCTTTCTGGACATTAACTCTACAAGCGATGTTATACAAATTAATCGGTTTTTCTTTCTTCTTTTTCGTCATATTTTAAATTTCCACAATTCCATAAATAAAAATGAGCATTAAATGTTTTTTTTTCTGTTAAATCTGATACATGAGTATACAACAACATATAGTAAAAAATATTTTAAATGAAAGTGCAAGAGAATTCATTAATATATTAGAATTTTGAAACATTTATATCTTTAAAACAATTTTTTTTTAAGGCAGCCTTTTTGGAAATTCATTTTGAACATTTTTTCAATTTAAAAAAAAAAGCTACTTTTTTTACAATTGTAATTTCCTTATTATAGATAATACGCGCGAAATATAAAATATTATTATAAAAAGAATTTAATAATTTGCAAACAATGAATACAATTCAAATTTTATTTTAAAATCAATTTCTCCCACGAAAAAATAATTTCTTCAGCATATTTTCCACATGGTGCGAGCTTAATACCAACAGAGAAACACCTTTTTAAAAAGCGAAAAACACATCCAGACTTTTAAAACACCATCCTACCGAACCCTATCACACGGTTTACCTCACCTCGTCAGTCATAACACGAAAAAAAAAATAAATAAAAACTTCCTAATCAGAAATTAAAATAAAAAAGAAACTGAAAGAGCCAGAAGACCAGACGCAACACTCGCTGACAAACGATATTCAATTTTTTTCCGTGACGTCACTGCCCGCTAGCTGCGAAGTTGACGTTGCCAGATGAGGGCAGAAGAAAGTGCGGCCGCGGAACATGGAAGGTCGTCTGCGATCTCAGCGCGTGGTTGGAGCGGAGGTTTGAAGTTAGAAGTTTTTCTTTTCACAGTTTTTATCACCGTTGCAATTTATTTTTTATTTTTTTTGTGAGTGGAAGAGGAGGCGAAAAGAGCAAAATAGCGGAGGAGATGCCTTTGTTTATTTGCGGGAGTTCCACCTAGGTTGTGTGTGTGTGTGACACCTGTTCTTGATCGAAAGTTTTTATATTGAAACTTGTGTACTTTTTTGTAACAAACGGTCATGTTACCGAAAGATGTTGGAATATGAGTTTCTCGGGAGGAATTGGAAGATTTTTTTTGGATAACCATGTTGAGGTAGGTGAAATAATTTAAATAAATTTTCTTTGGCATGAAATATTTTTTTAACAAACAATTGAGAAAAAATTTTTAGTGCAGCAAATAATTTTAGTGGAAATATTTTATTTAAAATTTTATGTTTGTGGCACTATCTGCGCGTATAAATCAAGGCATAAAAATGAATTTTTTCTTCCTTTTTTTTTTAATATTGTAACAATCGATTTTTTTTTCTAGTCCGATATCGAGTGACATTTCTTTTTAAATATATTTGGAAGTGAAAAACAATAGATATAAATAAGCTTGCAATGAAAATGAAAGGGGGTTACTCTCTAATGGTGTTTATTTATAAAACAATAACATATATATTCTAATGCTTTTTAATTAAGGTAAAAAAAGAATATGTTCTATATCTATATATATACACCTTTGAAGTATTATTTACGTATGCAAAATAATAAAATAGGTTATGTTTGCTTTTTGTTTTCCGGTTAAAGTTTTTGTTACGATGTTAGAATCAATACTATTATTAGTCTATTAACACAATAAAATATTTAAATAGTGGAATTAAAAAATAGTTCTCCTCAGAACAAATATATTTCTGCAAATAACCATTTTTCATGTAAAAGCAAACCATATATTTCTTAGAATATATGTTTATAAAATTCAAGATAATTAAAAAAAAATATATTGATTTTGTTCGTTTTGACTTGGATGGATTTTGTTTGAAGCATATTAAGTTTAAATTTTGTCACTTTTTTTTAAAACTGATATTGATAAAAAAAAATTTTTAACTTTTAAAATTTGTTGAAAATAAAAGACCAAAACATTTAAAAATAGATAACATTTTTTTTTAAAAAAAAATATTTTCGTTTTCCATTCTTCTTTTTCTTAATGTTTAATTTTGATCTTCTATCTTTTCTAAAGAGAAAGAAATTCAATTTTTTCACTTTAAAAATGTTTTGGTCTTTTAAAATTTTTGAACTGAATTTTAATAGTGAATATTAAATGATATGTCATTTGATTTATTTATATTTCTTAATCCTAACTAACCTTAGCAAAATAGAACACTATTATAGTTTTATCTTCAACAGAAGACCTTTTCTTTAAAAATTAGGAAATTGTGCATTCACTGAGAAAAATCCATTGAATATAAAAAATATTCTGATTTTTATCTCATACTACTACTTATCGAAATTGCTTTAAAATATTTTTAATCAGTACATTTTATTGCATAAAAAAAGCAAATGTGAAGATAGAAACCGAAATTAAATATAGTTTAGTGGGATAAAATTTGCGTTCTACCTGCAATTTTCAATAATTATTCTTAAGTAATATGTAATAATAATTATTTTAATTATTAAATTCTAAATTCCCCGAAAAAAATTTAAAATTTATTTTTGTATTCTTTAATTATACCTTAATAGGGGATTTAATTATACCTTAATAGGGGATTTAGTTTATTAGGGGATGTAATTTTTAACTCTTGTTCAATTTTAGAAAATTAATTTCACATTCTAATAATTCAATTCTCATAATATCTCCACAAAAAAAAGAATAATTAAAAGTAAGTCTAGTAAAAAAGTAGATTAAATACGACATTCAGTTACAAACTTTGAAATTTATATCTATTATAGTACTGTGTGTCGGTTGCTGAACTGTAGAATTTTTAAGTGAGCCTTTGAAATGCATACTGAACGACGATAATGCTTTATGCGAATTCCCTCTAAAGTGCCTCAATGATCAACGTAATGATCCTTCCACCCCCTCCCCCTCAGAAACAGTAGCGGATATTTTAGCATCCGCTAAAAAATCAGTACGTACCACGTCACTTGTGAGTTGTTTTATGCCTGGTAAATTAATATTCAGCAAAAATAATATATATTTTTATTAAAATTTTATGTTTGAGTTGAAGATTATTCTTGTATATCAGACATCTGCTTTGGTATCTTTTTTATCAAAGCCAAGCGGGAATAAAACTGAACGAAAAATTATTTTGCAGAACATTGGCGCATGCAAGAAGTGTGGGAACTAGAAAATTTTTCCTAAAAGCAGTTTCTGTACTAAAATATTATTAATTTCCAATTTTTAACACGCTTTTATTAATTTCACATGTATGTAACGGAATTTTTAAACTCGATTTTTATCCACTTTAAAAGGTAATATTAATTCTCTCGAAATTTTTTGCACACTTGTCAAGGACCAATGACAATACAATAATTTATTAATATTGTTCCATTGTCCTAATCAGGATCATCAAGATTAATGATTTCCCATTTCCAGATTTGGCGACTAAAAGATTAAGTTACAACCCTAAAGCGAAAACGCTCTCTCTCTCTCTTGGTTAAAACAAATACAACAAACAAAAATAAAAGCGTTCTTTACATATATGTGAAAAAGGGAGCTTAGCTATTACAGATTTCCTTCAGTTGGCTGATCCTATAGTTTGCAAACCAGGCCGTATCGACGCATTGATAGGATACTAATGAGAATTCTAGGTTCTAAAAAAGGATGCATTTAAGATCAATTCATCAATGAATAAATGATCGCTTAAAAAACTAATAAAACGTGCTTTTATTGTTGATTGAACTAAAAAATGAAAAAAAAAATATATAAATCATAGATTAAAAAATCTAAAAAACACGTTCCTTTATATTGTGTGTGTGTGAATCGAACTAAAAAGTAAAAAATAATTCTTAATATAACAATAAAATGATGAACGAGAAAATGGATGTCATTGTGGTAAAAGCGTGTGGGGTGCTTTGTACTATATTTTTACACTAACTCTACATTGCAGAATAGAACTAGTAAGAAATTATAACAATTGAAAAATCAAGCACGCCACGCTTTGACCACAATGACATTCATTTTCTCGTTAATCATTATATTAAGAACTTAATTCTTATATTAAGAATTATTTTTTACTTTTTATTTCGATTCACTATAAAAGCGTGTTTTTTTAGTTTTTTAAACTATAATTTATTTTTATTTTTTCAGTTATAATATTCATAATCCAAATGACAGGGAATTTATGCGATATACGCGGAAGGAACATCTTTTAATTGGGATGATAATTTTGTAGATTTTATGCAAATTTTTCTTTTTTTCTTAACGCAGGGAGGGAAGCCGAATGGGCCAAATCAATGTGACGTCATAGTCACATAACTACAAATCACGTGTTTCCAGCCAATCAGTTCACTAACTCGTGTGACGTCATAGTCACATGATAAATGCAAGAACGAGTTTCCAGCCAATCAGTTCAAGAGTTACGCTGTTGCCAACTTTTGCTTCTTGTAGAAACTTTCTTTTAAAAAGAATATATTTGTCATCAATAATAAAGTACCGTAAAATCCGGCGTATAACGAGCACTTGACTCTCTAAGACTTAAGGCTCTAGTGCAGAGGTGGCGAGCCTTTATGAATCAATGTGCCATTTTTTTTTAAAAAGAAATATTTAATGTGGTATAGACGTGTCGTCAAATAATTTTGACTTGTGATTATTAAGAAAATAATAAAACATATACTAACAATTCTCAAAACTCTTTATTTTCTACGAAAAAATACATTTTGTACTTTATAGTAGTAAATGTTTTAGCTATACGTGCAATTCAAATTATATAAAGCAACATTAGCGTGATTTCTGCTGTTGCATATTAGATAACAAATAACTTATATTAGAGTTGTAAGAAGTTACTTTTACCAGAATGCATGCTAAATTGGAGTCATCTCTGTGTGCCAAACGGTTTCTAATGTTATTCATCTCTGAAAATAATGACTCGTAGGCGTCGGTAGATGAAAATCTGGTTAAAATAGCATGGTCCAGCTTCTTCAAACAGTTAAATGCGTCTGAAACCGAATTCTATGTTTCCAAAATTTCATTACTAGCATTTTTACTTATATTGCTTCTTGATCTTTCTTTTTCAATCAATTCCAACTTTCTCATTCTTTCAACAAATTTTTGAATCTGTATTGAACAAGAGCGGAAATCAATCAGAGAGAGTAGTGCATTTCAAAATTTTTCAATTTCCAACCAATCGAATTGTGACAAGTTCAGTTTTTTAAATGAAGTCACATCAAGGTACATTAAAAAACTCGAACGTTTCCGATAATTCTTTGAGATGAGAAAATCTCGCTGAAAACTGCACCCGATCACTCTCGTTTGTTCATAATACTTCATATTGTACTTTGTCATTTTGAATTAAAATGCAAACCGTTTGATAGGTGGCGTGCCCAAAATATTGTATCATGCGCCATTAGTTCGCCATCCCTGCTCTAGTGTAATATTATATTAACTAAGCCCATTGGTTGAGTAGTAATGTATTGTGCTTCCATGCCACAGGTCCGGCGTTCAAATCCCGCGCTGAGCAAAGTCAACTCAGTCTTTCATTCCTTCAGCGGGTCGATAAATGAGTACCAAGCTTGCTTGGGAACTGAACACTGGGGATTTCGCGTCATACTGACCACTTGACCGAAACATCTGCACATGCACCCCATCGCCTAAGGTCACGTAACCTGAGATAGGCACAGTACTCATGTGCTGTTGCACCACTGAGTTCAGTTCAGTTCAGTAATATTAATTAGACTTAAGGCTCTAACGTAACACTGATTAGACTTAAGGCTCTAATGTAACATTGATTAGACTTAAGGTTCTATAATATTAATTAGACGTACACAATAACTAAGCACAAAATAGTGATAAAAGAATGAAGTCTATTTACATTTTATTTTTTAATTGCTCAAAACAATATGAGGAAGAAATATCGAATTGAATTGGATTTCGTAAAGGAATTTTTGAAGATTTACCCACATATAAAAAGAAAGCTGAGCTCAGTATGATTAATGAATTCGAAACAGATGTGCCTATTGTTTCCAGAGAATTTTAATTTCATTCATTAAAGTTTCTTAATTTAAACTATTATTAAAATTCAATGAGCGATTGCCAAATATATTCAATGGATATTGATGGTTTGCTTCAATCCATCATTTTTTGAGAGATCGCTGATCGCTTCCCGACTGAGATTTCTGTCTCTTAATAGTCAAAAAACAATTACTCCATTGAAGTTAAAAGAATACTTAAATATGATTAGTATTTTAAGAATTTTAAAAATAGTTTGAATGGTAAACGATACAATTTGTTTCCGACTCCAAATATGTACAGATTTCATTTGGAAATTCCATTTCAAGCAGAAAGGAATGTCATGTACAGAAGGGTGTAAGTGGAATTTTGTAATATGAATTTTTAAAAAAGTATGTAAAATAATTATTAAAAATAATTTCATGACTTAATTTAAAAATAGTACAAACAAAATTTTCAATGAAATATCTGCGCGCGTAAAACTTTTTTTTCAGTATTCAACGATTAGTTTTTGTGAATGTTTTGAATGGAGTTTATCTTGAAAATATTATATATTTAAAGTGAACAAAAAAAAAAAAGCTTTGCCCTAAAAATATTTATTGTGTTCTAACTGTTGTAAGTACTGCTATGAATTTGTTTATATCGTTTGCCTCAGTAAATTGCAACGTTTCCCTCTTGGTAGCTCGGAGAATGTCTATATAATCGATACTCCGGTTCCCACCAAGTGTTCTTTAACGTGTCTTCTGCTATGCTGCCTGTTTCCTTAAGCATTTCATATGATCGCTTTATTAATTTTTCATCAGGAGGCTTGCGTCTATAACAACGTCGAAATTTACGCTGAACGTTAATGCTCGAATTCGCTTCGTTGAAACCAAAGCACACATTGAGCTTTCTCTTGAATCGACGCCATTTTGGCCGAAAATGATGTCTTCTTTACAAATGTTCTTCTGTGTCACTTTTGAAAGGAGTATTCCCGTCATCTATTGCACAAAAAACACATTGTATACAAAAGTTGCATTGTTTTTTTTTTCTCTAATGGGGCTGTGGATTGGTAATTTTACCTTTGCAGACCCAGGGGCTAGTATAACTTTTTAGTGCGATACCAACTGTCGCAAATACTTTTTTACGCCCAGTTTTTTCCCCCAGAGGGAGACACCTGAGTTCTTATGATGCGAAATTATACTTAGGAATTTAATTTTGCCGAGATCTCCCAAGCAAAACGGGTACTCAAGAAATTTTTTACATGTCGCATAATCATACGACATGAACGCTGTCGATTTTCTGCATCATGAAAATCCACGACGTGGGGTGGGGTCGAACCCGCAACTTTAAGTGCAGAAGACCAGCGACAAATCAACTACGTCACCCAGCCGGCTAAGTTGCATTGTTACGTTAAACGGTCATTTTGTAATTATTTTTTATAATCAGGACAACAGTTTTGGTTCTCTCTCTATATATATATATTAATTGTGTCTTTTGTAAGAGGTTTAATTTTGGTTTATATAAATAGAGAGTTAGAAATTTATTTAGGTTAAAATGCTTGAGAGACAGTTTTCTATTTTTTCTTTAACAAAAAATTAAAATATTTAAAATTATGCTTTGGAGTATTGTTCACGGGAGGTGTTACATTTTCAATAAAACATTGGCAAAAGCACCGCGACCTAAAATTTGTGCTAAAAATTAAGAATCTATTGCTCTGTGGAAGGGGTTTGAGCCCCCCAAGCACCATCTTTACGTAAGCCACTGAACGGGCTTCGTAAATTAAACCTACATTTAGTGAAAAGAATGACTTTTAAACTGGTATCTTGTTATTTTTGTAATTTCAATTCAATGTTGCATTTGCTCTTTTACTATTGTTTGAATTTGAAGTTCAGTCTGCCTTTGCGTAATGTTAAAAATAGAATCCAAAAAGAGAACATTTTTCAGAGAGAGTAAAGTTGTTCCAACATCAATGTTATATTCTAAGTTCTCTATTCTATCTTAGAACAAGATATTTTACTATACTAGTCGTTTGATTCGATCTATTTTTTTTTTCTGGGACAAAATTAATTTCCTTTATTTTGTACAATTTTACGAGTATGCAATATCTAAACGAGTGCATACTGAAGAGAAAAATATTGCTTATTTATTGAATATTTTCAAGTTTTAAAATCGCCGTGTTGCAAAAATATGTATATAAATTGCAACATTACGAATTTTCATGAAAATTCAGACATATTTCTGTCTGCAAATGAGTTCCGTGTTTGTTTCAAATTGAATATTTGTAACAGATTCCCTTTTATACGATGCTTATGTTTTATAGATATTTATTTATTATTAAATGAATATAAATAATTTTTTCAAAAAAAATGAAAAGTTGTAAGGTAAAATAATTCAATTTCTGAAACTACACCCAATTTCTTTTTTTTTTTTTTACACGGTCTTTTTTTACACGATTTTGAAATAACACGGTACACGAATTTTTGGTACAAGAATTTTGGGAACTCGTACCCTTTGGTGGAGGGCGATTTGAATGAGTTTATGACAGTTTTTGATAATAAAGAAGTCAATACTGGCAAAATCAAAGGTGAAGTTCAGCTGTTATCAGCTGGTTTAATTCGCTAGGGCTTGAAATTTGCTGCAAGTATGGAGCAACATTTTATTACTCATGATCCTGACGTAGAGCGTGCAATAAAATTTCTTCGTAATCTTGTGCAGTAGGATATCAAGAATTGTATAATCAACTTGAGAAACCTAAAAGACAGCCACTAATAATACTTTGTAACAACCGAAAAACAAACAGAGGTCGTTAATAACGAACGAAATTCTTTATTTGAATCCAAACAGACAGTTGTGCTAGACCATGGGTGTCAAACTCAAAGGCTAACTTGGGCCAAACAAACAAGGTTTAACTTTAGGTGGGCCGCAAAAGAAAATCAATACTCACAGAAACGTAGGTTTATTTCGAATAATGCATTATAATCGACATACATAAAAGAACAAGAAATTTTAATGTTTAAGTCCTGACACTTGGCACTCTTTTGTGCCACTATCTTTCCTATTTTGGGAGATATTTAAATATTTTATTATACATTATTGTGTGCTGATGTACTGGTCGGGCCGCAAAATAGTTCGTTGCGGGCCACGATTTCTGACACATCTACTGATGAAAGCCTTTTTCATCCAGTTCGTAATAAACGTGTATGCTTGTGAATGAATGCGATGAATAGTTTTTAGTTAGTAGTTTTATTCCTAATTTGAATTTGAATATTTTATATAAACCGTAAAATCCGGCGTATAACGCGCACTTTTAACACAAAAAATAAGATCGAAACTTAAGGGTGCGCGTTATACGCCGGGT
>BMAV01022129.1:690654-713209 GCA_019973955.1 Trichonephila inaurata madagascariensis | reverse complement strand
TTCTCTTTTCCGGTCTCAGCGCACTTATGTATGCATTCTATGGTTCGTGCAGCATCTTATTTGTACCTATCAAAATGCAAATCCCTCGGCAGTTCATCCGATCGGAAGAGCCTCCTGAATGACAAAGCGTTTGCAATAAAAACGCGATACAAGGTTGAAAGAGGAGCCTTAAAATGCAATAAAAGACCGTTGCATGCCTGCGGAATGTTACGGATCACATGCGTAACAGCCTTTGGGCTTTTTGTGTCGAATCCAGAATTTTCTTATGTTTCAGATTTATACGATGGTTTGTTTGGAATAAGATTTTCATTGAGTTTAATTTTATGATTTGATGAATCAAAATAATTAGTTAATCATTATTGTCATTAGTTAATTAACTTAAAAGTTAGGGTAAATAGAAAACTTTTCAAAGACAAAATGTATATATGAGAAGAATGAAATCTTGTGATTTGTATTGTTAAAAGGAAGAAAATAATAAATATATATAATTCCGGTACGTTAAAAAAAAATACAGCGAAAATTAAAATTATTCCTTTGTATTCTCGACGGTCTACTATTCCTCGAAATAAATTATAGTTTAAAAAAACTAAAAAACACGCTTTTATAGTTAATCGAACTAAAAAGTAAATTCTTAATGTAAGAATAAAATGATTAAAACGAGAAATAATGTCATTGTGGTAAAAGCGTGGGGGTGCTCGATATCAATTGTTATAATTTCTTACTAGTTCTATTCCGTCATGCAGAGTTAGTGTGAAAATGTAGTACAAAGCATCCTTCTTTTTATTTCCATTTTCAGAAAATCTGGCAATTATTTATATTGCGGTAAGAAATTGCTGACGCATTATCCTTCCTTTTTTCACATAAAGAACACTTTTTTTTTTGTTTGTTGCATTTGTGTTAACCATGAGCGTTTTCGCTTTAGGCTTGTAACTTAGTATTTTAGTCATCAAATCTGGAATTGGGAAATCGTTAATCCTGATGATTCTGATCAGGACAAATAAAATTATAAAATTATTGTAATTTTATCTGTCCTTGACAAGTGTGCAAAATTTCGAATTAATCTGACCTTTTAAATTGGGTAAAAATCGAGTTCAAAGATTCCGTTACATACTGGTGAAGCTAATAAAAGCGTGTTAAAAAGACCCGTCGTGCAGAAAAGCCAATGCCCGTTATACCTATCGAGGCTGACGTTGACTTGGTGTGGAATTTTGGAGAATAATTACTTGTTTGATTATTGTCGCTTGAGACCACAGCTCAAAATTATGAAGTTCGTCCCCAAAAGCCCGTGTAAGTTGGACGTTAATAATCTGTGAATCAAACTTCAAAAGAATACTCACTGAATAACTGACATTTAGTGCCTTTCTGGTTTCACTTGTGACTATGGAACCCTAGTGGTCACGGTCACGTCGGCGTTGTCGAGTCGTGGGTTCGAATTGTGATACCACTGAAGAACCGCCGTTTAGAGCGGCTGATATACGTTAAATCTGCCGTGGCTCAGTTATCACGTTGGCGTGGTTCGGAAGTTAAGAAAATGTGGTACCGGCTCAGGAGTCGTCCACATCACTTGACTAGAGTTCAAAATGACGAGATCCATCACCAAAAGTCCTCGCGTGAGTGAGTGAATATTGACGTCACACTGCTCAGCTACACGAGGGCTTTGGGCGCCGGACCACGTAATTTTGAACCACAGTCAAGTGACGTGGACGACACCTGAGCTGACATCCCCTCTCCTAACTACCACATCACACCAACGGGAAGACGTTTGAACTCTCGACAGATTTAAACGCGCATCGCTCCCCTTCACAGCGGGTCTTTAGTGGTACTGGGCTCGAACTCGTGACAAGGCCAACCACGATCCGATACCTATACCACTCGGCTACCGCGGCCACCCCAATAGAATACGACGTTAATAAATACTCACTCGTTTGTGGTTTCACTTTTCGAGAGAAACTAGCAGCTTATCATAACTCGAGGCAGAAATTGGAAAAGCAACATTTTTCATTTTATTTACGTTGCGGTAATTAAGAAACACGTTCTATAAACTACGCAAGCTTCCTTTTCTAAACAGAGATGAGCTGTTTCATTTTAGATATTGTTTTAGTCAAACTATCGTAAAATGCGGCGTATAACGCTCTCTTTCAACACAAAAAAATGTACGGGTGCGCGTTGTACGCCGGGTATAAAAATGAGAGCTTTAAAAATAAGAAACAAGATGAGCATAGAAAAAAGTTAAGACTTCTACATAGATCGGAATACTGTTTATTTAAAATATATGATATTTCTATATACTGAACTTAAAGTGTTGTAGTTGTGTGTGTAGAAGTATATTATTTTTTCATAATCTTGGAATAATATCTCGAATAAATGACTTTAAAACTTAAGAGCATTTTATCACGTACACTTCGGATTCCTTCTTGAAAAGGGGGTGCGTGTTGTACTGTGGATATTGCAGCTTGAAAGCATGGGTGCGCGTTATACGCCGGATCTTATGGTAATTAAATTTAGAGATGCTAGTTTAAAATTTCGTTAAAGGATAGTTTACTTTGGACATTTAAAGTCCGATCAAGGTAGCCATTTTGATGATTTTTGTTAAGTTTTATTCCTTTATTTTTTCAATGTGCATTTCCATTTCAATCTTGCTCAAGGGCGTAGCTATCGCCGTATCAATGATACGGGACCCCAAAGCTACAGGGGCCCCCCGTCAGAGCTAGCTACGTCAGTTATCTTACTTAAGGTTTGATTTTATGTTATGTGAGTTTGAATATATCCAACAAGTAATATAAAAAAAAAATTAAGTCAATTCCTACTTAGATAAAGAAAAATTCTATTTTAGCTACTTTTTATTAAATAGTTACAATTAATATAAATATGTATATACATAGGACAGAATCACAACATTAAGTGGTAATTCATTTTTATTAATTATCATTGAAGTATCGTATTGCCATCCAAAACAATCGTGTCTATAAAATTTCAGTTCAACTGAATGTTTTAAAACGGGAGGGGAAAAAAAAAACCTTTTCAAGTTTTGACAAACGCCAAAATGGTCGCTAAGCAATGGTCGCTATTTGTAATTCTTTAAATAATTAGTTTTAATCAATTAATTTTAATTAATTATAATTATATTATTGTATTGTCATCCAAAATAATCCTGTACATAAAATTTCAGCTCAATGGAGCGCTTTAAAATGTATTTTATTAACGATTGAAAATTCCACCAAGATAAATAAACAAACAAACAAATAAATAAATATATAGAGAGTGTGTGAGTTAATAGTAGGAATTGAAAAAAATGAAACACAAAAGGACCGTTCACGGCGATACGTAGATCATCCACTACTATTGTGTCCATCGTCGGAGCTGACGAGAATATTTGAGTCAAGTCGCAGGTTTGAATTAAAACCCTACTAAAAATCTGTTCTACGGAATAGCGGATACATACGCGTTAAATGACACTAAGCCTCAAAAAGTCTTGACGTGGGTTTGAGATGATAGTTTGAATAATGAGGTGCTCAAGTATTTTCTTCGTCTTTGATCGTGATTTTTGATTGTTTTATTGTTTAATTAACTTTGAAGCTACATGAGAGAGCTATTGGCGGCAAATAGCTCGCAGTTTTGAATTACTTTCCAAATTCACACCTCGCCAACATTAAGAGTTTGTGTTTCGCTCCTCTAAGCGGCTGTTTTTAAGTTGCACTAGGACTCGTTGCACGTAATTAAAATTGAGTACTTTTCCGTTTCTGTAATAATGCAACAAAAAACTCTCCAAATATGCCAGTAAAAATTTATTAACTGTGGTAAACCGACCATACAATTCACGAGTTTGAATGCTTATAGCGAATGTGCAGAAAGATAATTAAAAAAAAAAAAAATACACCCCTTATTTTGTGTTTGGTGTTTATTTGTCAAAAAAATATATTTAACTGTCGCCAGCGGCCCCTCGAAACTGAAAATTACCCAAAATTGTCAAACATTTTTTATACTATTAAATCAAGTTTCGAGCAATCCATTCATATTGTAACGATTCCCGCCACAAAATCGACTGCTGTGAATCGGCTTCTTTGTGGATCCCCACACGTGCATTGCTACCTGCAACTTTAAATTATTGCGCGGTCCTGTCTTGGATCGCCCCGTCAACCTTTGACACCACGAGGGACCTCTTTCCGCCCACTAGCCGGATGTAACTGAAAGCTAAAGACGCCGGCCTCTGTCATCCCCGAAGCTAGAGAGGGCAGAGAGAGAGAACGGGAGATGATCTGAAAACTTCGCTAAGGACGGACACCAGAGAAACTCCTCCCTCACAAACTCCATCATTTGAACTCTAATAATCTCTTTAATAAGTTTAATAACTTCAATGTATAATCTGTAAATAATAGCTGTGATGTAAATAAATTAAATATTTAAATTACTCAATGTCACGCTACCGTTATTTATCTTAAACGTCACAATGGGCTTGCTACGGTTCTTGGTCAATTTTAATTAAATTAAGTCGATTCAAAACATGTTTCTCCGTCTACTCGTTTTATTTTCGTTGTTTTTTTAGGTTTGGAATAAATATTATATTAATAATAGTCTCCTTTTAACGTAACACATAAAATCGAACTCAAAAAATCCAGATAATAATTAATAGGGGTAGGGAGAGGGAAGGGAGGTTACGATCTGATTTAAACAAATGAATTGCTTTTTAAAAACTTTGTTAATTCATTGCAAAATCAAAATTTAGTCTTAAGATTCTGGAGCATTTTTTTTTTTCTTTTTGAAAACTTATTCTGAATTAATGATCCCATTCTTTATCAATGGGCCAGAACGTCCTTAAAAGAATTATTCATCGTTTATTTCTAATAACCTTTTTACGACACGTGGCTAAATTTATATAAACACTGCATATATTCAAATTTTTTCTCTATCTTGGGGTTGCTTTGATCTCAATGAACCTTGCGCGTCCTTCAGGTACAGCGAAGGTGACAAAAAACTAAGTTCCATTCCTCTGTACCTTACTCACACATTCCAGTCTCGTACTTATCTTGTTACGGGCCTCTCGAAAGGATGTTCTATAAAACATCGCGCAGATTTCTTATCAAAATAAGAACACTAACGGTTTCCCTCTGTTATGACCCCCATATACATGGAATAATTGCGACTGGCGCCTTATTGTATTCCATCTCACGTTTCGATGTAACTGTTGCGTGGCGACTGTTACCCTTGTACAGCGACCGCTAAAAGGTACGGACTACATTGAAATTTGAAAAGTTTTTTATATCTCGGAATGTGTGAACTATCGTCGAGAGTTTATTGCATGAATTATGAGGTTCAAGCTACAAGTTGGGTTTTTTTTAATGAAAGAAACGAATTTCTCTCTTGATGCCTAAGATTAGAATTTTTTGACTTTTTATTTCCCCCTTTTTTTTAAAAAAGTGTTTTGCATTTTCTTTTTGTTTTTTGCATAAAATGGTATTATCTTTACGAATCTGCATGGATAGAAAAAGATGTGCAAATGTGTTAAAAGATAAGTATTAACTGTGGAAAAACAGTTGGAAACTTGGATCGTCGAAAACGATACCGAAGGGGGATGGCGCTTGTTAAATGTGAATATCGTGTAAGTAATTGAATGGATATAAATGTATGTTCATTGTTATACATGGAAATCCCTTTTTAATTCATTAATATTAATAAATACTCTCACTAAGTTAAACTAGATCGTAAAATATCTTATAAACCATATTATTAAGGCGAACCTAGTGCTTGCACCGCTATACTTTCATTTCGCAAAATCAGGGGTATAATTTCTATCTTTTTATTTGACACAATTCTGAGCATTCAGTTGTTGAACAATTTCTTTTCATATGAGAAAAGATTTTTTTAGTTAAATGTGTAGAACCAAAAAACGGAAAACATAGTACAGGCAATTTTCCCTCTTCAAACAATAAAATATATCCAGTAATGGCATTCAATAATTTACAAAAAAAATAGCTGTCTTTAGAGTTACCTTTCAGATTTTTTCGTAATTCCATAAATGTCCATAATTGTGGAAATGTTTGTTAAATAAGAGAGATTCATTACAAATTTATCAACTTCCATCCACTCAAATATTGACAAATTTGTAGAATAATGCAGAGAGCCACTGAGAATTGCACCGCATGCCATAAGCTGCCGACTCCTAGGCTAGAATGAAGAGTAAAAAGGTCGAAGGCAACCTTAATTAAAGATTTTTTGTTGAAATAATGTTTTACTTTAACAATGATCGTTTTTAATCGATTTCTTGGCGATTCTTTTTTAAATTTTTGATCTTAATTCTTGACCGTGATTCAGAAATGCAAGATCTGTCGTCAACACCTCTCGAAGTGCGATTTTGGTTAAAGATCAATTCGTTTTTTATTTTTGTTTACCATTCTCTTTCATTTTCATGTACATTGGTAATTTGCCTTGAATTTCTAATGAAAATACTAAGAAGTTACCTTTAAAACACGTATTTACGACTGTGTGAGGGCGAAAACATCTCGTAATTTGCAATTTAAAATACTCTTTTGTATAAAACTAATTTGACCTTGTCCGAAGTTGGAGTAGGAATCCTTAATTTTTAAAGTTTCAAAATCTTTGTAGTAATAGAGTAGACGCGATTTATTAAAGACACAGTGTATAAATTATAAGAATTAAGAAATGTAACATGGCATATCAACGAATTTTATGTAAATGATTGTTTGATTTATGTCGAATTTTGTCGCATTACGTTACATGTTTTTATTTTTTGACGCTCAAAGTAATTTTGTAATAAAATGATTTAAACATTTTGTCAGAAAGAAATTACCTCAAAATCCGGCGTATAACGCGCACTTTGAACACAAAAAATAAGATCGAAACTTAAGGGTGCGCGTTATACGCCGGGTATAAAAACGATAGTTTTAAAAATAACAAGGGACAAGCATAAAAAAAAATTGACTTCTACATGTATCGAACTACTGTTTATTTAAAAGAAATGACTTGCCTTATGAACTAAAAGAGTTATAGTTCTAGAAGAAAACTATTTTGTCAAAAATCTGGGATAATACCTCGAATAAATGACTTCAAAACATAAGAGCAATGTATACTAATATTTCATCGTAAAAAAGGGGGTGCGCGTTATACGGCGAATAAAAAATTATGCTTGAAAGTATACGTGCGCGTTATACACCGGTGCGCGGTAAATTATATATTGTGTGAATAACATCTATTTTTTCGTGAGGTTTAGGTCAACCCGTGACCCTCTAAAGGCATTTTAGTGGCCCCTTATTTAAATTTGAGGCATTTTTATTTTTAAATTGCTTTCTCTGCTTTTTGTTGTAAGAAACATCATTTTTTCCCTTGTATTCTTGATATTTAAAACATTTCACTGGTATGTTTGATATCCATTTAAAATAAAATTTTCTGAAAATAACAAATTTTTTCAAAAATTTCACTGTAGTTTAAATAAATTTAAAAATAAAAAATATGACCATGCATAAAATCTCAGAAATTTTCAGAAAGAAAAGATGGATTCTTATCTTTAATAGGTTTACAAAGTATTTTAATTCAAATTCCATCTGGTAACTTTTTTGAAACCGAAAAATCGTATTTACTCGAATCTAAGCCGCACTAGTTTTCCAGTGTTAATGCTACTGAAAATCAGGTGCGGCTTAGATTCGAAGGAAAAACATTTGTTGGATGGGGAAAATTAAGTTTCCATCTCTTTGAAAAGGAAAAAGGTAACTGTGTCCATTCTGGCCACTTGCATCGATGATTTAACCCATTCCGCAGTTTATCTCCAGTATTCAGTCTATTTTAAACATCGTTGTCTGCTCGTATTTACGAAATTTGTTTGAAAAACGCTTTCTTAAAATCGCCTAACCATCAAAGATATTGGTAATAGTAAAGTGACCAACCATCCTCCTTTTATAGGTCCTGTCCTTCCCCGAAAAGTGTCCTACTTGTTCTCCTTTTCAATATTTTAAAACAGACTTGTTAATTTCTGTATTCAGAGATGAACCAAACATGTTTCCAATATGTCGAAGAGAATAGTCTGAAACAAATATCACAGGAAATAACAGTTTTCAGTGGTTTTTCTAACTTTATCACAAGTAAAGTGGGCAGTTGTAGAAAACTGTGTTGATTTTTTTTTATCAAAAGAAATGCCTGATATTAAAATTGTTGACAATGGTCTGTTTGAAGAAATTGGAAGAGACTGAACGTATATTTAAATTATAATAAATTGAAACACAATTGGAAAATCTACATACTGAAATTGATAAAAGATGGGTGGAAATACTTAACCATTTCAAAAATGAACACATTCCATATAGAAATTTAGTTTTTTTTTTTTTTGAATTTATGTTGTGCTGCCCTGGAACTAAAATGCACCATTTGAAAGAGTCTTTTCAGTTGGTAATTTTTGGACAAATGAGAAATCAAGATTGAATGTTGATATTTTAGCTGCAGTACTTACAATAAAGGTGAAGGATACTTTTTGCTCCGAAATTTCCCTTATATATATTTGAAAATAATATATTGACAAACAAAAAAATCCTTCAATGAGAAAACACTCGTTTAAGTAAATAATTAAAAGGGATGTAAGCATAATCGGTGTATTTTTGTTTGAATTAATAAAATGTTTCATATATTTACGTTGTAACATTTTCTTAAATTTTTCGTTCTCCTTTTCATTGTAAAAAAACTGGTCACTTTAGTAATAGCATCAAGACCAGTTCACTATGAACCAAGTATGAAAAGAGAGGTAATTTTATATGCAAAAAAAAAAAAACGGAAACAAAACAGTGGAAAAATAGCTCTCTATTAAAGAATTATCAATAGAGAATTAACAAAAATATTAAACGAAAAATGGAACATCGAAAGGCATTCAAAAGAATGATAAAAAAATATATTGATGAATTAAAATGCAAAATTAAAAGGTGCAGGATTAAAATAATCTGATTAAATAACCACCTGCTCGTAATCATCTAATCGAAAAATACCAGGTTAAAATAACTAGTTTTATTAAGAGTACAACTAAACTTTATTAAAAAAAAAAGTTTCAAAATACTTTCTGCTAAAATAAAAGAATTATGAATACACGATATATATATATATAAATTCCGAACACTCCTACATTGATATAAAACTCCCATCACAGATCGGGAGGACATTTTTATTGAGGGCAATGACCAATAAAGCCTTTAAACGACCTACAGATTACTGCGACATCAAACTATTAATATCTATGAGCTTCAACAGAAAGACATTTCGCAAAGAGCCAGTGACGCAGTTTCTGAAGACAATGTGTGTTGACCCTTTTATGTGTACATTTTGTGACCATGTTTGAGTGTTGAAACCTTGCAATAGTTAAATATTATTATTGTACTTGTGCCATAAAATGGGTTTTTAGATGTTTTATTAAGTTCTAAAAAAAAAAAAAATGTTACGTACTCACCATTCCTTGCTGATGTGTATGTTAGTTGCGATAGCACTATAAAATTGATGTGTATATACAGTGTCGGAAAATTTTCTGATGTTGATGGATTTTTTGCAAAAATTAAAACCATCCTCTTCGAGATTAATTTATCGTTATTTTCGAAGAATTTTAAAGAACTGTGCCTTTAGTCTCTGGTGTAGCTAGTCATGAGTGGGTTCTATATAAAAATTCTATGGGTACCATAACATTTTACGATATTCTCGCTTATACAGGGTGTCCGGGCCAAAAGTATCAGAAAGTAATGGCTTATTATTTCGGAACTACCCATCAGAATGTAATAAATTGTTCATCCATGGATTGAAAAACTCTCCGAGATTTTTTGAGTCTAGTCCGATCGGCCGCTCGTGCGCTCATTATTCGGCAATCTCAGACGATAAACGTTTTACACTGACTTTATTAGTAAAGATGTAGACGCCACAGTAAAAGATACAGTGCGCACTTTGGTTAACAGAATTTAAATTTTGGTTAACGGATACTTTAAGCCCTGACTCTCTGTACTTGTTGGGACCCCGTATCATCTATACGGCGAAAACTACGCCCCTGCCTTAAGTTGACTTTTAAATAAAATTATATAAACGTTTTGACAATGAATATAAACCATATGTTTCAACATTTTATTCTAAAGACCCGTCATGTAGAACAGAGATCCCCAACCCCCGGTCCGTGGATCAAATGGTGACAGCCCGCCTAAAGAATATTAAACTATTTCCATTTTAAGTGGTGCATTTCTCTCTGATTTGCGTGATTTTCCACGGAAATCGCTTTATATTCCACTTTAAATCACTTATATTCATTTTCCGCATAACTGTATTTTATTCTGAAGGTATATTTAAATGTAACAAAACACAATCTAAAATATAAATAATCAAGATCCCACTCTCAGCGGGCCGCGGTAAAATTATCAAAAATTGATTGGTCCGCAGAGATGTAAAGGTTGTGGGGAGCACTGATGTAGAGGAAATGATACGTTAAATCTGTCGAAGTTCTAGGTTCTCATATTGCAGTGTGTGGAAGTTTGGGGAGTAGAATACCGGCCCAGGCTTCCTCTTCGTTTCTTGACCATTGTACAAAGCTACAAAGTTCGTCGCCAGTACCCATCACGTTACTTTTTAGCCCACCTTTAATAAATAAAAATTCCTTCGTTCGCCTTAATAAGGACCGGCATTGGTTGTCGATTCATAAGTTTGAGTCCTTGTAACCCATTGTGTAGAGGGTTAATGGATGTTAAATATACCAAGGCTAAAAGTCCTCACGTGGGTGTAACATGGATGAGAAGTTTTTGGTGCATTTCTGGTCTGATATGGTCTTTGTCTTTTTACCATATTCAAAATTAATGTCTTTCACGTCAGCCCTCTTGTTGCTTCTGAGGACGAGATTAATAAATAATCTGTCGATCCTTTTAATGAGAACTACGGCCTAAAAGGCTTCAGTCAATTTCTAAATACGTTTTGTGACATAAAAATGTGTCAATTTTCATATAAATTCTTGACGTTTTAACGCATATATTCTTATTATTGAGCCTACATTAAGTTTAGAAATATTCCATAAATACAAAATTTTTTACTTTAGTTAGTAGTATGATAAGACACGGAATATAAAACACATTTTACACACAAAAAATGGTTGATTCACACAAAAATGAGTTACTTATTAAAATATAACGCTTTTTATTGAGTAGCTTAATCGGAACATTGTATTCGTATTTATGCGAAGATAGCTCTTACAAAGTAACAAATGATGTAAAATGAAGATATTGCTGATTGCTGCAGAAAAGACTTAATTTATTTATCTGACAAAAACAGAGATAAACAATTAATAGCGCGCAATAGAGATGATAATAATAGCTCGCGTGAGACATTAATTTGATTTAAAGAAGTAAAGTTAAAGCTTCTAGAGAGTTTAATAATTGTTTCCTACTTTATATACAATGAGAAATTAAAGTAGGTTCATTTTGCCATTTCATTTAAATGAACAATATTCCGATGTGTGCAGAAGTCTAAGTTTTTTTTCTTTTCATATTCATTTGTTATTATTATTATTATTGAAAGTATCATTTTTATACCTGGCGTATAACACACACCCGTAAATTTCGATCTTATTTTTTGTGTTCAAAGTGTTCGTTATGCACCGGATTTTACGGTATGTAAAGTAAGAAATCAGAGGGTAGTTATTGAGAGTGGAAAGGCTGTGAGAATTAGTCAACAACTCGAGTGCTTATTACAATTAAAATGGAATTCAGAATTCCGATTCTAGCTGTCGACTGCATTAAAGCTCTCGAATATCTGCATTTACGATCTAGTCAGTCTACGTCTTTATTTAGTTCAGACTTGAGTAATCTGTCATAATTATACAGTTTAATTGCACCAGAAAATCTCCCAACTATAAGTTAATTTATGAGATTAATCACACAGAGAAATTAATAAATTGAGATAAATTTATTCTCTTGTGTTTGATTTGCTACTACACCTACAACCACTTTGGATTCGATTAGGGATTATTCAGGAATGGAATCTTAAGATATTATTATGAACCAATCAATCTTCGGGGATATCATTATGAAGTCCTCTTTAAGAATTTCTGGACAGGGATGTTGAAATCGAGCTGCAGGTTTGAGGTCATTCACCATAGATCCATCATGAGAACAGAGACCATAGTAGCCTAGTGTTCATGACGAACTTATGCCCGGCATGTCATGAATTCGAGCCTAGTGCCACTGAAGACACTCCTGTAGAGGGATTGATGCATGTTAAATTTGTCTAGGCTCAAAGTCCTCCCGTTGGTGTGGTGTGTAAGATAGGATATAGCGTTCCAGGTCAGGTGTATTCCTCGTCACTTAACCATGGTTCAAAATTACGAGGTCCACTGCCTTGTGTTGCTTTAAATTGTGACGTTAATAAAACATTAACTCTCACCCACCATCAGAATAAAGGAGGCTTCTGCGTGGAGAATTCAATTAGACATCCAAATCTTCGTACGGTGTAATGGGGAATAGTTAAGAGACAAAAGGATCAAAGATACCCTCCACGTCGTCAGCTTGTCATTCAGGTATGACCTCAACTTGACCATGATTCAAAATTTTGAGGCGCTTGCAGGGACGTCTTAAGGCTGTTTTCGCCGTATACACAAAGTGTGCGAACTTACCACGGAGCACATTTTCGGACATAAAAAATACTTCAATTTTTATAAAAAAAATTTATGAAAATTGTAACTCATTCATTTGTTTATAGTATAGTGTTTTTAAAATTTCAAAATATTTCATAGATAATTAGTTTTTCCTTTTAATATGTAAAGGGATAGCTCATTTAGCATTGCGGTATAGGAGAAAAAAAGGCGAAACACATTTTATAATAGAAAAAATGCATCAACTCGGATAAAAATGAGTTGAATGATAAAATAAGTGATTCTCTACAGGATAGTGAAGCCAGAATATAATATAAATGTTTGAGTACTTTTATATCTGAAAAAATATTCTGAATTCGGGTCCTATACTTTAACATTAGCCGAAAACAGCCTTAAGACTTATGGCCTTGGGGCCCCTACGCAAAAGCAAGCCCCTCCCTATGACCCTTAAAAGTAGATAGTATGTAGCATACATAGTCAGATACTCGCACTGACGTTAATCTAAAACAAATAAATGTGCGTGATCCCCAGTCTTACAAATCTAGGTACAAAGAGGCTAGATTGACTACCGTTTTTCAGTTAAATTACTAGTGATGGTATATGGTGGTAAACCTAAACCTAGACGTGGATGACAGTCATCACAAAATAATACCAACTGACAGCAGTGCTATATAGTCCATGTTTTTCGGAGAATATGTTCGGGAACAACATTCAACCTTAATAATTATTTGGACTACGATCTTTTTGAAGCAGAATCAAGAACGAAACGAGGACCCCACCAATGTTGAGTCCATGTGCCTGGACCCAGTTGGCCCGTGCCTTAAGACGTCCATGGCCGCTTGTCGCCAATAGTTCTAGAGGGACTCTTATTTATGTCTGTCTTCATCACGTGTTTTACCTCTATTCTTCATCCACTTCACACTGCTCTCTTCTTCGAAGAAATAAATCAAAGCATATTTTTTAAAGACCCGTCCTCCTTTACTTCATGGATTTATTGTGTAGTAAAAGACTCAAAGTGCAGGCATGCCGACCTTGAAGATGCTCGCTGGTATTTGTTTAGCTGCACCCATGGGACTGCGATTAAATAAATGTGTATCTACCTCCGCTACCTTGATCCCGATATCACCAGGCCTTCTTTCACTTTCTTTTAACAGGTAAGAGCACCCGCATGGATATAATAAATGCTCCAGATATTTTTTTTTTGTAGGTCAAGTTTCTAAGATGCATGATCTCCTAATTCCATTTTGGTTTCCACGATTGTGGAATAGATTTACATTCATTATATACGCTGTTGTAGGTGTGCCTGGATGGGAAGTTTAAGGCACTTAGTGTGTTATTTGAATGTTAGTTCGTGTATGATAAATGTTCGGTAATTATCAAGGAAGGAACATCGGTTTTTTTTCCATGAAAGATGATTAATTTATTTTGTAATCAGATCTCATGGAAATCTGTATGTCCACCCCCTTCGTTTGAAATCTTAATTTTCTTTTTTCTTTTTTTTTTCTTCTTAATATTAGGTTTCTTTTATTACAGGCAAAAATCGTTAAATGGCCATGACATGATAGTAATTTTAGTCTTGCAATGCATACATACATTGAAAAATTCTTATCTTAAATACAGATGTAACATAATTTTACATTCTCAGTCGACTGGTGTTGAATTAAAAGGTGATCATAATTAAAGTTCTAGTTGCAAAATGTAAGAAAAAAAGACCCACTTGTCAGAATGACTTCAAATTTGAACTGAATGTACTTTAAAAGGAGGCATAAGAAAAAAAAGTCTCAAAGTGTATCAATTGATAGCTGTATAGTTATTCGAGATCCTTTTTCTCCCCTTATTTCAAGCTCTGAGCTCATTTCATTGACCAGTTCCACTACACTTCCAGTAGGCTTAGGTTTTAAAATATCTGCCATAAGAAACTGTTTGCAGTTCCTTTTAAATACTGCCGGACCTCTATTTAACGAAATGTCGCTAAATCCCTAAAAAAAATTTTTATTTGAAAAATTACGGCAGTTTTATTGCTCTAGGTGAGTTAGGCACCTAGTAAAACCAGCTCAAGGCCATTGATCACCATAAAATGTGTTAAAAGAGAGAATAATTTGAAAAATTCAGAAATATTTTTAAAATAGGGAGAAAATAATTGAATCGCAACAGAAAAGGTTCGTTAAATAGAAAATGAACTTCGCTATTGTGGGAGGTTATTTTACGAAGAAAATAATAAAATGTTTTCAGTTCCAGGAAAAAGTTCGCAAAATAGAGTTTGGAAAATGGAGGTTCGACTGCATTTATAAATTTCTTGATAAACGAAATTTAGAATTAAGTGGTTCAAGTTGGGAGGAGAAATAAAAAGGTACCCCCATTATTATCTTTTATTGTAGGGTCCACAAGTTTGGTTGCATCCCTGTCTACGAATTCATAAACCCTGACACAAAAAAAATTAATATAGTTGGAGGCACAAAAGTAAAACTTGGGGCCCCATCATCGTCTTTTGCTCCAGTGTCCACAAGTTACGGACCTAGCTCTCAAAGCGAGTTTTTCTTCGATAAATGTTTTCTGCGTTGATAAACATAAACGAAAAAAGAACTTTTTCAAACGTCCCTGGCGTTATCTCCTGCAACTAGTCCATCCCTTGCGAAATACACTTTTTTATCGGTCTCGTGACTTCCCAGGTGTGTTTTTGTGCTTTCGTCTCTCTGGAGTTCAACGAAATAATTTTTCACCGACTTTTCCTCTTTTCTCTTTTTAATATAACATTTTTTTTCTATCTAATGTCAATCGGAAGTGAACTCTGAAACGTTTCGGATTAGTCAAAAGAAAAACACGCAGTCTGTGACGAAATTTCCTTTTGTGTGTGTTTGTATATTTTGGCGGGAACTACCTCTCGAAAGTGTTTGTTCTTCTGTAACACAAATAGCACTGAGGGGGAAGTTGCAGAATACTATCGAGAAGTTTATTTAGAAAAAGAATGAATCACGTTTTATTTGGTAATGATTTTGAGGAAAAAGACATGAGGATTTTCTCTCTGGGTTTTATTTATTTATTAATCATTATTTGAGAAAATGGGTACTGGGAAATCGATTTAACCCTTTATTTACCGCATTATGATTTACTGCAGTTTTTTTTCAGTTTTTTTTTTTTTTTTACTTGTTGGATCACTACATTGAAAATTAAGGTACATTCATAAACAAAATACTCAACTTTGAGAAATTTAATCTGTTAGAGCTAATTAATTAAAGATACTCAACTGTAAAATTAATTATATACACTGTTCACTTAAAATAAACAGTCAAATCGTTTTCTAAGGTCTTCATTAACATACAAAAAAAATAAGACGTTTAAATTTGGACATTAACTATTTTTTCGGGACAAAAATGATTATCTTCGGAATCCGCTGAAAATGCACTTTCTTCTATAAAACTATTCACTTTCCTCGCTAAAATACTCATCATAGAACCCGTGCTGTCATATATCTTGGAAGGGTGGATTTCAAAGAATATTCCTGCTAAGTATCGTCAGAATATTCGTAAAAATGGTTATTCTATGTAATTTTAAAGTGAGTGGTACTTATAAGTACAGTTGGTAGATAAAGGGTTAAAAAATAATTCTTTTTTCGGGAAGACCACAAACCATTGGGGATTTAAAATACAACTTTTGGAGCGTATAGAAGCTAAAAAGTTTAACACGCATTTAGTTATAATACTTCTGTAAGTGGACTATGTATTTTTATCATAGTGATAAAATATATATCGACCTGGTCTAAAACAGAATTTAATATCTCACACTAAATAATACACATATTACTCTCTCATGGCTTTAAAAAATTATAGTTTAAAAAAAACTAAGAAACACGCTTTTATAGTTTATCGAATTAAAGAGTAAAAATAATTCTTAGTATAAGAATAAAAGGTATAACGAGGAAATTAATGTTATTGTGGTAAAAGCATGAGGTGTGCTTTGTACTACATTTTTACACTAACTCTGCATTTCGGAATAGAACTAGTAAGAAATTATAACAATTGATATCGAACACCCCACGTTTTTACCACAATGACATTCATTTTCTCGTTAATCATTTTATTCTTTTATTAAGAATTATTTTTTTACTTTTTAATTCGATTAACTATAAAAGCGTGTTTTTTAGTTTTTTTAAACTATAATTTATTTTTCCTTTTTTAGCTCGATTTACAATAAAGCGTGTATTTTTAGTTTTTTAAAAGTATCATTTATTCATTGGTGAATTAATCGTTTTGTTTGTTGTATTTTTCTATTAACTATGAACGTTTTCGCTTTAGGGTTGTAACTTAATTGTTTAATCACCAAATCTGAGAATGGGAAATCGTTAATCCTGATGGTCCTGATCAGGACAATGGAACAAAATTATTAAACTATGTTGTCATCGGACCTTGACAAGTGTGCAAAATTTCGAATTAATGTGACCTTTTAAAGTGGGTAAAAATCGAGTTCAAAGATTCCGTTACATGCAGGTGTAGCTAATAAAAGTGTGTTAAAAATGGCATATGCTCTGAAATCACATTTCGTAAGTTTTGGCCGTCAAGGCGCGGACAACTGATTCTTTCAAAAAGTGACAGTGATAAAGGATTATAATGAATCATACAATGACATCATTTCCATAATCGTTTCTCTGACTATCCACCCACTTTTGAAATGTAAATTTGTAGCCGAAATGAACTTAATAATCGTAAGTTAAAAGTACTTCTTGAAGATATCATCATGCTATTATGACTACTCGAATCAGAATTTATTTAAATTTCGTATGGTATATCTTTGTTAAATAGATGTATTGAAATTGTGTGTGTTTCTATTGTATATTGTAGATTTGTATACAATATTTTTCATTTTTATACACTTAACTAGCCGTTACCCGTTCACTTTACCGAGTTTTTCATTATATTGTTTCTCTATCTTGATTTAAGAGGGACGCAGTGCAATTTAAAAGAGAAAAATCAGTCTAAAATTCAAATAAAAATTTTTTTAGACTAAATTATTCAATTCCTGCAATTAGTTTACTTTCTCCCTATATATATATATATATTTTGTTCAAATTTTCAATCGGAAATAAAATACTTTTTATTCATCCACTGAAGTTCAAATACATTTTTTAAAACTTGTAATGGATGGCACTTGATGTTTCTACAGTTTTTTTCAAATATTAATTCTTTAATTAAATTTTATTTTTTAGTTTTAAATTTATTCTGCGTTATATCTGACAAAGTTAGATTTATCTGCAACAGATGGCGCCAGTTAGTTTTTCTAGCGAAGTAGGAATTGACTTTAAAAAAAGTTTTTTTTATATATATTACTTGTTTTTTATATAATATTCTATAAGTTAGACTCTAAGTTAAACAAGTTCAGAGTTATGTTAACTTTTATGTTCATTTTTATTCACTTCTTAGTAAAAAATAAAAACTTTGAAAGGATTTATCTCGGAAAGAAAAAGTATATAACCCATTTATCTTCAATTAAAATGCGAAGGCTTTTTTTTTCTACTGAGCCAAATGCTTTGAAATTTTTTTACTTATTATTATTAGTACATGTAACAAAAATTGATATACATTTTTAAATCAAAGCAATACTTATTTTTTTTTTAAACAAAATAGTTGAATTTAGAATTTATGCATTTTTTAAGGAATTTTCAGTAGTAATTTATTGCAAAGTATTTGATGAATATCAATATCACATAAAACCCATACCAACTTTTGTTATATTTAGCTTGATGTATTTGTAAATTAAATGGCATGTGTATATGTCAATTATTGTTGGAGGAGTAACATTTTAAAATCCGTTCATAAACTTTAAAACTTTTCTTTTAAAAATTAAATGGTTAGCATTTTGTAGTACTTTGAACACACACACACACACAAATTGTTTTACGTAATCCATATACATAGGTTACAAGCAAAAAAATTTGTAAAAACCATTAAATCAAAGGTTTTATTTATTTATTTTTATATAAATCTAGCCATGTCCCGTCATTTAGTTGTGTCATTGAGCTTTTAATGTACTGAAAAATATTCCTACAGATTTCGCCTATTGATTTAGAAAGGACAGAAGTTAAATTTCTAAAACGAAAGTATATTAACCTTTTACGCTTCCGTAACTCCCTCCCTTCGGAGTCCATCTCTCCTCCCGTTGGTGTGGTGTGGTAGTTAGGAGAGGGGGTGCCAGCTCAGGTGTCGTCTACGTCACTTGATCATGGTTCAAAATTACGTGGTCCGTCACCAAAAGCCCTCGTGTAGCTGAACAGTGCGACGTTAATATTCAAACAATCAATCAATCGGAGTCCATCTCAGAAAACACCATTTTTAGCGGATTTCTATTCAACAATTGAAACGCTTTTGCTAAATTTTAAGTCTGTAAAAGGTCTAAGGCTAAGTAAAAGGTCTAATAACTCAATTAAACGTGATTTTTTTTTAGAAATATACAATGTGCCTTTGTAAACCAGACAACTAGACAGTAGGGAGACGATTTCGAAAAAAAAAACCTTTTTCAGCTGATTTCTACTCAATAGAAAAAACATGTTTGCCAAATTTCAAGTGTGTAAATCTGATAGTTTAAATCTAATATTTTAGACCAGAGGTTCCCAAACTTTTTTGCCTCATAGACCCCTTGACAGGTTCTTCGGATTTGGGGTAAACCCCCTACTTACCTAATATTAAATTTTTGCAAATTCATCAATTCAAATATGCTTTTGACAGCAAGTAGAGAGCTACTTACTTTAAAAAAGATTTTGATTTTTAACTGTAGTGAAGTATAGTGTTTAAAACTTAAGAAAACACATGTTAATTAATTAACTTTTTAATTAAACTTTATTTTAAGATCTTCGTTAGTGCTTATATTCCCCTAGCCCCTAATTCTTGTAATCTACCCTTTTTTTTTTTTTTTGAAAGTGACCATACGAATTCATTGCCTCCTGTGGTATTACGATAGTCAAAACATTCTCAAACCTAAATTCAAAATCTAAAAAAAGGGAACTTAAATGTTGAACGTAGGTTAAAATGCCATTTTCCTGGCAGATTGTCTGTGACACTTGAATAACTGGGAAAATTTGCGACGGCCAAAATTATACTCTAGCTTAATTCTGGCAAGAAAGGCTGAAATGGGGTTCTAGTTTTAAGAAAATTCATGCTGTCGCCGTGTAACTTCAAATTAGCCTCATTAAATTTAGTAAATAAATCTGTTGAATAGGTAGGTCTGGTTTCCACCTGATTAAATTTCCTTTTAAAATTAAAGTCACGATCTGGTTTAATGAGAGCCACTATCGTAGACCCCCATTTATACCTCATGGACCCCCAATTTATTTTTTCGTAGACATGGATCCATTGCAGGTCGTCATAGATCCCTGGGGGTCTATATAGACCACTTTGGGAATCACTGGTTTAGACCACATGATAATTGTGAGCATTAGTTTTATTATATCGTGACATACATCTTACATATGGCTCAATTCTCAGTTCCGAGACTATTTGTTAATAATTACTATCATATTGGGGCGTGGTCAGAAAATGACTCCAAGGAGAAGTAGAGAGAATCCAATTTAAACTTAGAACACATACACTCGTATTAATTAAAACTATATTAAGTTTCTACTTTACTAAAGTATTTACATTTTCAGTTTACACAAAATGAACCAGTTTTTATATAAATCATTTCTTTTTATTACTCGTACTTATGCAGTCTGTTTAATTATAATACTTGAAATCGAATCATATGCCTAATGCAATTGAAGTAAATTTATTACTACATTTTTGCATTTTAATTAAAAGCGCGTTTAAAAATAAATTATAGATACTGCGACATAGCCATCCTGTGATGACCATGTCGTGCCGGTTCCGCGTAAGCTAGAGGTGTGGGATTATCAAAATGATGAGACATAGTTCTTAATACAACTTTTATTAAGAATAACTTATATTACTTAAATTCTAATTTGACAATTATAATTAAAGTGAGAGTCAACACCCAATTAAACCGTATATTTAAGTCAGATCACGCAACTAGATCCTTTATCTCAATTATAGTTAATAATCCTATTCATCTGATTACTTATATCAAATATTACCTTTTTGCAGATCTCCTTCCTTTACCTAAAGAACGATATCTATAAATTCCTTTTATATGCGATGATTCCAACTTCTTTATCTTAGGCTTCTATTCTTTCCAAAACTATCGGACTGCTAACTCTTGATCTGCAAGATTTCACACTAAGTTTTGTCACGCTATCGATCAGAATAATTCCACACTACTATCTCTAAGCTTGCCGCGCTATATCTTATCATCAAAGCTTCTATCCTTTTATAGTATATCTCATTTACATAATATCTTTGTTTATCTTCTTGGTATTGGGTTGGAAAAGTTTTGCCATTAATCGTGGCCGTCAAAGAACATAGGAGTTATGTTAGCAGAAAGACGCGAGAGACGTCACAATACGTTGTAATTAATTCTGTACCAGTGCGTGGGAATAGCCACAGAAAAACTCTTAAGTGTTATTCTTGATTTGTACAGTATCGGATGTTTATTTTTCGGAAATAACATTTTTTTAAATTCAGTATTGTAAAAATTACTCCTAACTTTTTTTACACTGTTGATACGTTCCTTTGAAAACCGTGCAAAAAAATACATGTGACACATTGTAAATATGGGGATTGTTCCACAGTTTAAAAAAAAAATCGTGTAAGATTAAAAGTCTCTAAATATTTTACCGAAAAATCGTGCAAAAAAATTAATAATAAAATCATGTTACCTATTTATAAAACAAAAACACACTTCATTTTTATTACAAAAAAAAATTAAAATTAGTGTACAGAGAAAATTTATTATATAAATACATGTAACGTATAAAAGTATCGCTAACAAGAGCGAATGGCCCGTACAGCATCTTACAATTCTTTGTTTTTACATTCACATAAAACACTATATATAAAAAAGTATCGCTGACATAGAGCGAATGGCCCGTACAGCCTCCTTCAAATCGTTCCCTTTTCATTCTCCCGCGTAAACAATAATACACACCTTATAATTTAAATAGCGTCATCTAGTGGCATACATGAACCCTAACAGATGCGTCTGATATGTCTAGCACAACAGTTGGTTTTGATTCAAATGAAGAATTTCGTTCGTTATTAATGGCCTCGTTTTTCTTTTTCTTTCTTTTTCCTTTTTTTTTTTTTTTTTTTTTTTTTTTTTTTTGTTTCAAAGTCTGTTATTAGCGGCTGTCTGCGGACGTCCAGAGCGTTTGTCGTCTTCGACGCTTTCCCTGCCTTCTCTGAAACGTCGATGTCACTCAAAAACTTGCGTTTGCAATAGTGTATTACTGTCTTTCACATGCTTCAACATTTTGTAAGTCTCCGTAGCACTTTTTCGAACACAAAATTTAATATTCATTATCTGCTCAATAAACGCAATTTCTTTCAATCGCCTACGAGTAAATGCATCCGCCTACAAAATACGCCGCCGTGGCGAATCACTAACCGTATGATTTGAGACAAACATTTTTTAGAAAAGGAGAAGAACGCAGTAACACAGAAATGTTATCGCAGTCGCTCTACTGCAAAAATTTTCCACGTTATAGGCTCAGTCTGGGAACTTTTGAATCCTAGCTCGTATAAATTTATATTTTGATCTCCTTCAAAATTTTCTAAGCAAAACTTTTTCCGTGGAATTTCGTGTGCAAACACGTTTTTCATTAATAATGCAAAGAAGATACACTCTAATCAGAGCACTTTTCGAAGGGGCGGGGTTGGTTGTGACGTGTTATGCATCACTTTTCGATAAATGCCTTTTCCTCGACCGACGGCGATCATAATTCATTTTCATATATCCTTTCGCGTTAACCAAAATATCTGTTTTGTATGAACGCTTTTAATAATTTACGCAGATCCGGCGAGACATTTAAATTATTAAAGGAACTGCTAATTTTCTTGGCAGGATCAAGATTGCATC
>BMAV01022129.1:616459-680654 GCA_019973955.1 Trichonephila inaurata madagascariensis | reverse complement strand
CAAAAATCTTTCAGTTGAGGTTCCAAGACATATACCGTAAGGCTGCCACTCTTAACACTATCTAATCCTGAAACAATTAGTTCACCTTTAGTAGGGAACACTCCTTGTTCGGAAAATCTGCATGGTAACCTTCGTTTGACCGTCTGTGAACTCTTGTGGTTTGAAATATTTGATGTAAAAACAAAATTGGAATTTTTTTAACGGTCATCCTATGTATTTCAAATCTTTATTCGTTCAGCTTTCTTGAAACTTAGTCCAACAAAATACTGGTTTTCTATTCACACCCTTCAACTAAATATAAGATTTTTTTCAGTTAAAATCGAAAGAAATGGACTATTAGTTCATAATTCAAATGTACCTTAATTCATGTTGTTATTTATTGGTTGGTCATGTTCATAGTCGTCGTATGGCTTAGGCATCATGTCCGGCGACGTTCGAGTTCTGATTCTACGTCACATGAAATGTGATGCTGCTGTAAGTCAGATTCAACTGGATCATAATCCATGATGATGTAATCCGGATCCGTGGTGAAGCGTAGAAGTTAATAATGTGAGATACCCACTGAAGTTTGATTTGATTTTGATTTACGTCGCATTCTCTTAAGCAATACGAAAGCTATTGGCGACGGACCTCGTTGTTTTGAATCATGGTCAAGTGATGAGGACGCTATTTGCACTGTCACGCACCCTTCTCGAATTTTTTACACCACGCCAAACGGGAAGATTTTTAACCTTGGCAGATTCAACATGCGTCAGCCCCTCTACATGGTGGATCTTCAGGAGCACCAGGACTCGAACACACAACTTGATAACGCCGGCCAAGAGTTCACGACTGTGACCATTCGACTACCGCAGTGTGCTTGTGTGTCGTTCCTTTTCTTGACTGTGGTTCAGAATTATAAAGTCCGTCGCCAAAAGCCCAAATGTAGCTTAAAGGGACACAAATCCAGAACCAACATGACTGACCGGTGATCAGGGACGTCTTAAGGCATGGGCCAACTGGGCTTAGAGCCTTACTCTCGGTGGGGGCCTCGTTTCGTTCTCTACTATGTCTAAATAAGATCATGATCCGGATAATTTTAACGAGATCAAATATTATTCCCGTACATATCCTCTCTCTCCGAAAAACTGGGAATTTCGAACTACATGTCAACTGTTAAAAGTGGTAAGACTATTATTATGTGTTGACCGTTGTCCATAACTAGGCCTTGGCCTAATACCATAAACAATCATTCAATTCATTTAGTCGAAATGCGACCATCGGTCGAGCCGATGTGCCTAGGTTTTTGAGATTGTGAGTCGCGCACATTTATTTGTTTTAAAATACCGTTTGAATGAGTATTTGACGATGCATGCTATATACTGTCTACTTTTAAAGATTTCAGGTAGGGCCTACTTTTGCATAAGTGCTCAGGGCCTCAAAAAATCTTAAGATTTCTCTGGGCCCAAAGCTTCAAAGAGTCTTAAGAGTCCCTACCAGTGATGTTCAGTAGACTGCTCTAAAATCAATTTGTTAGAGCCTAACAATCAGTGGCGTAACGTACACCCCCCGCATCCCGGAGGGGCCAGGATTCTAGGGGATCCAAAACCTATGGTATGTTATGGTTTTGCAATCCTTTGAAGGATCCGGTTTGGGGCTCGAAACCTGGCTTTGCAGAGTGGGCCCTAATATTCTCCGATACGTCACTGTTAACAGTATGATTAATAGACTATTATATATAACTCTCATTAAAGCACATTTGTGTAGCTACCGCTTGTGTAATCGAATTTCACTCCATCCCACAAACCATTACAATCTAAGTTATTTCACAACTTTTGAATTTTATCAAAGTCGTTTTGTGCTCGTATAATACTCACACAATAAAGAAACAATAACCACTCACCGTGCTCACGTTTAAAGCCTCCTAGGGGCGTATTCAGTAACTGAATGGAACAAGGCAGAACGCCTGATTTCGCATGAGTAATCATTTTTACTCCTCGAATTCCCTCTCTCTTTTTACCATAAGCTACTTATTTTTTTCTTTTTTTTTTTTTTTTGATACCGAGTATGACCGACAGCCAAAGGAAATGAAGCCTGTTCTGAGGAATGCGAGATTCGGCGATTTTGCACGCTTTTTCCGACGCGTAGGCTCTTTTTGACGTGCCGTGGGCATGCGTCAAACGGAAGTTCCTGAAGGCAGGGCTGCGCTGATGCCACCTTCCAATTGTAATCTTTATTATTATTATTTTGTTTGGTTTGGTTTTTTAAACCTGAGGGTTCATTAAATTGAATTTTGGTCTAAGACCAGCTGGAGGATTTCTCTTTGATTCTGTAGAACATTTGAATTTAATTTATATTATTAAACGGCTGCTGGATAATCATTACCTCAAGTTCAAATCATACTTTTTTTCCCTTTTTTTTCGGTAAATAAAAAAAAATAGCTAATTTTTCTAGTATTAGTTATGCCGTACAGTAAGCTAAATTATTGGTAAGTCAAAGGCTTGAGTTCGATTCCATTATTATGTGTTGTTGCATGCAGGGACGTTTTTAAGGCACGGGTCAACTGGGCTCAGGCTTGTTTGGGAACCTCTTCTCGTGCTAAACAAAATCGTGACTCGAATAGTTTTAATCGTAAAATATTGTTCACAAAGATGTTCTCCGAAAAACTGGCAATTTTGAGCTATAAACCTACTAGAAACAGCGCCAAAACTGTATTATTATGTCGTGTTCGTCTCATCCCTGCCTAGGCCTACCACCGTACACCATCTTTGCTCATTTAGTAGAAACGTCGGGGTGGGCCTAGGTTTTTGAGATTGTGAGTCATGCTCATTTATTTGTTACTGGTTGCTGGTAGCACAAGTATTTCATAACGTACGCGTTTTAAACCGCTTAAAAAGGCCGGAGGTGGGCCTTATTTTTGCTTGGAGGCCAAGGGCCTCAAGAAGTCTTAAAACGTCATTGGTTGTACGTTAATCTAAACAATACATATTATAAGCCTCTCTTGGATTGTATAAGTAAATAAGGCTTTTACGCCTATATAACATCAACTTCGATAACCCCCATGTGTAGAGTAAGGGCTTTTAATTTTCTGTAAAAATACTTTTTTAACAGTAAACTTAACTCAAGAGATTGGTTCTTAGAAGAAACCCTATTCTTTATCCATAATTATAGTTCAGTGGTAGCCGAATTTTTTTTTTGGAAGAAGAGTTCCAAAATAGTATTCATTGAATTATAGATGGGCATTAATGTTTTTTAGAAAAAGTGTTATAATTGTTGCGTCTTTCGTGTAATTTAAGTCTCAAAAAATTATTTAAAAAAAAACCGAATTTGATCGATACGTAGTTAATAGGATTAATATAATTCAATATGTATTTTTTTTAAGAGTGAATAATAATCCTGTATTTCATATAAAAATATTTTCACAAGCAAAATTTGTATTTATTAAATACTTATCAGTGTGACGATTCTGGTTGCTTTACTCGAATAAAAAAAACATTAAACCTTTTTGATAACTCAACCAATATCGTTATTATTGATTTCATAAGCTTATAAAAGAAGAAAAAAAAGGTAAAATTATGATATAATAAGGATTATGAATCGGATTTTTCCCTCACATCCGAGCTAACAGACTTAAAAATTTTCCTCGGACATCCAAAAGGTCCATGAGCCTTTGATCAATGATTTATAACATAAAAGAAGTGAGTATCGTTCTTGCCAATGTTTCAACAGAATACTATGATACCTGTTTAAAAACAGACAGTTTATGTCTGCATATCTTCATCCATATTCTGAATAAAGCTATGCAGTAAACTTAAAACTTCCATCTTATTTTTTTTAAAAAAAATTATCAATGCTTAGTGCTTATGAATGTCAATCTATTTGACAATGAGACTTCATTGAATATTTTATCTCTGAACAGAAAGCGAAACGGATGCCAACACGGATAGTCATTATTCCTATAATTGCCTTAATAAACCACCACAGTAAACGGAAAACCAGACAAAGGTTCCACACAACAGAATTCACCATCCCACATCTCATTTATCCATTAGTCTCACACCATTCTTTAAGTGGTAACCCTTTGTTGTTAATTAGAAGACATATAGATGCCACTGTAAAAAGAAAGGAAAAAATAGCTCGGAGATGATTGCTGAAAAATGCCATCTCTCCTTGTCCTTCACTTAATTTGCAAGAACGAAAGTTTTAAAGAATGCGTCATTCTGTTCTCACAGAGACGTACTCGGAAGTTCATATTATTATTATTGTCGTCTCTGTTGTTTACAAATTGCAAGCCATGAAAAAAGTCGACTTATAGTCGAGTCTATCAGTGACAAGTGACTAAAGATATTAGATTTAGATGTGGTGTTATATTTTAAGCGAATGTATATTGTATGAGGTGCAGATTTCTTTTTTTTTTCATCTGCTAGTGTGTTTCGAATTACGCCAGATTTATTCGTGTGAAAAAATTAACCCTGAAACTTAGCGGGAAGGGAAAAAAAACCTTACGAAACTGAGTGGTTTCCCATAGCGTGCTTTTCTCGTTAACTACGCAGTTGTATTATTTGGTGTTTTCGCGAAACATCGGAAGCTTTTGAATCTTCGTAAACTACTTAATGATGGTTGGGTGTGTGTGAATGGATTCTTATTCTTGTTATTATTCTCACCCATGGTCGTATGCTCGTAAACATGCGATAACATTTCACACGGGGGAAATGTTCGTGATATTTTTATTCTAGTTTTTTTGGAATTTATCTGTTTGTGTTATATTCCTTGAACGACCTGCGAATTTTAAATTGAATGCTAATAAACGTCGTCCTTTATTAAGTTTGAGGAAATCTACCTTTATAGTAAATGAGAAAAAAAATTAAGTGCTTTATTATTCGTTGTGACAAACAACGTTGATGTTTTTCTTATTTTTTTTTAACGATTTATATATATATATTCATGCCAAATGTTTCGTCAAAAGAAACTGCTACTCAATAGGAGTTAATCAAATTTCTTACAAAATCATGAATCTTAATAGAATTGATGTGGCCCCGGTAGCTTAGTGGTCAAGGTCAAGGTCATGGACTCGTGGCTGTGTGTGGAGGGGGGCATGTCATGGGTTCGAGCCTTGTACTTCTGAAGACCCACCGTGAAGAGGAGCCGATGCTCGTTAAATATGTCGAAGTTCAAACGTCCTCCCGTTGGTGAGGTGTGGAAGTTTAAAATCCTTTTATAAGCTTCACTTGTATGTAACAGAATCTTTGTGAAATCGGTTTTTACCCACTTTAAAAGGTCAGATTAATTCGAAATTTTTCTCACTTGTCCAGGACCGCGATGACAGTGCAATAATTTCATAATTTTGTTCCATTGTCCTGATCAGGATCATCAGGATTAACGATTTCCCATGTTCAGATCCCATCCAGCATTTGGCGACTAATTTCAGTTCCCGTTTCAAGATTTGGCGACTAAAAGATTAAGTTACAACTTAGTTTGATTAACTATAAAAGGGTGTTTTTTAGTTTATTTAAACTATAATTTATATATTAAATCTCGTCGATTCATTTTTTGTCTGGGGGGGGGGGCCCGAATTGGTAAAATTGGTAATGTGTGATTGACAACTTCTTGAATCTTGCCAGACAAATAAATATGAAAGTTGATAGTGATGACGTTTAAGAACTTCTACATTCCCACAATCAGGAGTTGACAATTCATGAGCTCATAGAAATGCATGAGCAAGAACAAAACATTGAGGAGTCTTTAAACCCAGTTCAATCAGAAGATCGAATGACGGTTGAGAATTTGACAGAAAGCCTAAGTTCAATTGAAAAAGGATTGCAAGTTTTACAAAATATAGACTCTAACGGTGAGTGTATTTTTTCAGCAAAACAAGGAATAAAAAAATTATTAGCAAACTACGAGGAAATTTTGCGGGAGGGCAAAAAAAAATCTTAGTGCCGACAGACTACTTTGTTAGATTTTTGGAAACCTTCTACTTCAAAATAACTGATTTGCAATTTTGTGTATTTGTGCTATCTAAGATTTTACTAAACATTTTTCTTCTATAAATTATTTTCTTTATTCACCGGCTCTAAATAAAAATAGTTTACGTGTATTTATATGCGAAATTATACCCCGACGTACACGAATTCAATCATAATTTTATATATTTCGGATGGAAGGAGGGGGAGGGGAGGATTACTTCAAAAATAAAGGTGAAGTGTGTGTTATATAATATACCCTATAATAGGGATGGCGAACCAGTGGCACGCGTGCCATTGATGGCACTCGACACAATATTTTGGGCACGCCAGCGATCAAAATGGTTTTTGCATTTTATTTCAAAATAACAAAGTTCACTGTGAAGTATTACAAACAAACGAGATTGATCGGTCGCGGGTCGACAGGGAGTACACTCGTTTGTTATTGTCTTGCCTTAGTTACGTCGTGGACTATAACTGCTTGTGACGCAATGTTTGTCTACGCATAGCATGGTTAATTTCATTGACAACTGTATTTTAAAGTTTATTTATGTAACATTTACGATTTTTAACTGTTATTTAACATGGCTAGTTCAGCAAAAGATCAAAAAGTGCAAGATATTAAGTGTAACAGAGAATTTCAAGTTTGGTGAATCTAGAAATATGGCATCATTAGTATAGGCGACAAAGCGGTGTGTGTTTAATGTTCTGGAACAGTGATATGCAGAACATCGTCTGATAAACGGCATTTTGAAACAAATCACAAATCCTCTTGTCAAAAAACTAAACCACAGCAAAAAAATAATCATTGCATAGAAACCGTTTGGCAGATGACTCCAATTCAGCATGCATTCTACTAAAAGTAACATCTTACAGTCCTAATGTAAAATATTTATCATCCACAATCTGGAACAAAAGAAGTCACACTAATGTTTACTTTAATTTGAATTTTACACGTATAACTAAAACATTTACAACTATACAGTGCAAAAGTTACTTTTAGTAATAAATACAAAGTTTTGTGTTAGCATTTAGTTTTATTATTTTACCAATAATCACAAGTAAAAGTTATTTGACGGCACGTCTATACCTCATTAAACACTTCTTTAGAAAAAATGGCACGTTGATCCATAAAGGTTCGCCATCCCTGCCCTATAAGTTGTTGAAGTTGGAGTATTATTTTGGAACATTTATCTGAAAACATCTTCCTAGTAAGTCACTTTAGTCACATAAACGGATGAAATTTGTCATCAACTAAATGCAGCTCTAGTAATTATTTAATTAACGAAACAGACAAAAACATTGTAATATGCATTGCCTCAATTAAAATAATCAGCTAAAATAGGAGTGTTAGTAGTTCTTAATTTAAACGTTAAAAAAAAATTTCAAAAAATTTATAAAATTTTTTTATTTATTTATTAATTTGGGATTTTTATTTATAGGGTACACAATCGTGTTATATAGTGATTAGAAATATTAAATGGCTTTTAAATTAATTTTTAAATAATTTTATGTTTAATCAAATATTTCTGATGGAAACAGACATATTACATATCTACAAAGATAGGATATTAATTATTCCTTTTTTTTTTCGAGAAATTCCAAATAATTATCTAAAATAATTTTTTTATCATTCCATCGTTATAATCTATTTTGGTAGATAATTTTTATTGCAAAATTCGTTAAGACAAGCATAATATGAATGTTTTACAGATAAACTATCTGTTTGCGTTATTGAAAACGTTAGTCTAACACTCTAACAGCATTAAAAATCATTTACCAATTCCATATTTTTCCTTTATTTGAAAAGTCATACATTAAAAACAAAAAACATATTTTAATGATTTTGTAGACATTTATGTTCCAAGGTTCCATATGAAATTACTTGAATATTTTTCAAACGTTTATTTAATGAGTCATTGACCTTCGTACATTTCGAATTTTCTTAATTGGCTTTTCGAAAATCATTAAAATTCCTTTAACTTTGTTTTTAAAACTCAACATTTTTTTTCACACGAAAAACAGGTTTCACGCTTAAAGCTATGTATTTACCTTAAATACGAAATTTTATGTATGAGATTTCAAATATTAAATCTAATTCCCTTTAAAAATTCGCGAGTTCCAAAAAAAAATAAAAAAAAAAAAATAGGCTTAGCTTTATGGAATTGTTTGTTTTCGTGTTTTATAAAAAAATTGACCTTGTCTCATATAATTAAATATACAAAGGTAAGCCATTTTTTTTCTCATTAATTTTTGTCTTCCGCATGTTTGACTTCGTTTTTTCATGTGTAAAGAATTTAATCAATTCATTTTAAATTATTTCAAAAAAAGATTTAATCATTTTGTGTGTGTGTCGTTCGTTCAAATGAAGATGAGAGAAAAACGACTTGAGAAAGTTCGTTCTTTTAACGGCGGGAAAGATGATCTTGAACAGGTTGTTTAAGGTCAGATCGATCCAAAATTGGGAAATAAAGGGACAGGGTATTGACCTTGAAATGACCGAGTGCGTCTTTATCGATAAATCTTGACGAATTGTCTATAATATTTATTATCAATACAAATCACATAATTTATTAACGCTATTTTTTTTCTGGAAGATCATTTTTTTCTCATTAAAGAAGGAGTTTATTTATGATTAGCTATGAAACTAAGTATAACTTTTATATGATAAAATTAAAAGGATTCCGTTTCATTTGTTGTTTAGTAAAATTAGACACGCACATATCGAAAATTGTACATTATTCGCTTTTAAATTAAAATTTTTTTTTCGTGAACAAATTCTTGTTTTAGTTAAAGTGGAAAACTTTTGATCTGGAAGGCAGATTTGATTTTGAATTGGGGGGGGGGGGGGGGAGAGGTGAAAGGAAAGTCATAGGAATGTGTTGAAACGTAAAACCTGTATTAAAACCTAGACTGCTTTCAGTTTCTTTTTTATGACTCCTCCCGAAAGTAGTTCCTTTTTTCTTTCTTTCTATGTTATTGTTATTTGAGCGATCCTTGTTAGAATTTTGTCATCATGAACTAATGAATCATAGAATCGGCGAAAGACCACGGTGCATAGTATTTGAAACTCCTATAATGGTAGTATGATGCAATACTCCACCCTCGGCATCATAACACGGTTTGAACTAACAATTACAAATCAATGGTTTATTGTAACACGCTGTGTAATTCGTCGATATAACAGTTTTGAAATGCAAAATATGCATGCATTAATCATTAAATTTATCAAACATGTAAAGTAAAAACTTCCCATTTTAGTTTTCGGTGTCTTAATTTTTTCTTCATGCAATTTATTTTTGTTTCTAATCATCAAGTAAAAAAAATTCAGGAAATAATTAAAAAAATGACACACAAAAAAATTCTAAAAAAAAAAATCGTCTGCATTAAAAAGAAAAATTTGAACATTTCCAAATGTAGAGAAAGTAACGAAACAATAAGAACCATATTGTTCAAGAAAAAATGCAAAATAGTTTTAAGAAATATTTAATTCCATTCAAAATGTTAAAGTATGATAAGATTTTTTTAAAACCATGAAAATGAAATTATTCTGAAGGAAAAAAGTGAATAACTAAAAACTGAGACTTTAACAAGTTTTCGAGAAATATCAATATTTTTGAGTACGATCGATTCTTTTAAATTAGTTTTTTTGATAAACCTCCATCAATCAATTTTGTAAAAGGATTGAATTATAGAAGAAATGTCGAATATCAAAAAATTATATTTAATAAAATTTTCAATTGCTTTTTCTGTAACACATATTGAACATTTTGTGTTAAAATGTGAAAAATTTTCCGGGGGCTATTTTACATTTACATATATCTGAAGTATATAAAATATCTTTTGCTTTTCCATCTATCTCAAACCGGCTTCAAAACTTTCAATTTTATGCCTGGCATTGAAAAGAATAACAATATATTCCATTCTAAATTATTTTTTTAAAGATATCTCAATTCCATATTCTTCCACTGAAACAATCAAAACGGATTTTTTTTCCTCCTCCGTCTTCATTTTCCTTCAACAATGTCAAAAAAACAAAACGGAATAATATTTCATCAGCAAGTTATACGATCTATCGTCACGATTTGGTGATTTTGAAAGGAAAAAAAAACCAGATATATTCTCCGTCCTTTTTCATTACTCGAGAGACACATGTACAATTCTATGTTATGGTCTTTCTTATCTTGTCTTTTTACGACATGTTGAAATCATTCCATTTTTGTTGACGCCGACCTGACTAAATTTCTTCCAAGGAAATGCTTTGATGACAACTATGACTTCTGAAAATTTTTGGAATTATATAATTGTTCTTTCATAAATGAGAATTTCGTTACTTTTTGAAAAATACATTTTTTGTACAATGAAGAATTAAAATTTAAAAACATTTTAGCAGATTTTTTTTAAAGTGAAATTGTAGGAATACGAGAAAGGAGGAAATATGTTTCTCCATTAGAATTGTTTGAATATTTTATGCCATATGATATATAAAAAGAGAGGGAAATATCAAAATTTAAATGTAATGAAGTTATTAATTTTACTTTTTAACGTATTTTGATTCATAATTATGATCGGTTGCAGCATAACTTATTTTTTCTGTAGCAGTTACGTTTTAAATGTGAATGTATTGTAAACTAACGTTAAAATTAATTAATGGAGCCAGAGAGAGAGCTTCTTAACCATTTATTTTCTTGCATGCTATTCTAGCTAGAGAATTTACGTTTAGTGTAATATGTTCCCGCTTTCTTATTGGCTCGTGCCCTTGCACACCTGTTGGCATTATTTATGGCAATAAAATGTTCCCAAAACATTCACTTCATATTGAATGTTCTTAATGGATCAGTACATGTTTGATTCTAATTCTAATTTTAAAAAAATAATCATTATATATCTCTGAAGCAGAGCTATTTTTTACTTTTGATCTGCGAATTTTAAAACTTTACTTTGAAATGTATACTTCCTGTGACAATAAACTTTTTTTTCTGATTAATCAAGGAATATGAATATTTTGGTTATTTTTAATTTTTACTCGTACACAATTCATGAATCAAAAGGAAACTCAAGGATATTTTTATTCTTTCCTGTGGTTTCAAATACGAGAAAAAGTCACGTGTCATGACGTCACTACACTTGTTTTACATCCGCCACTCTTTACACCTGTTTTAGTTTGTGAACGGCAACACTTCGCTTCCACCAATTAGATTGCTTTGTTTGTTTCATGGATGCAAACTTCAAAATGAAAACATGATTACTTTGTTTTTGACAATTCAATGCGTGCGTTTACTACATTTAAATGTCACCTTTTTCGTGTACTTTTAATTTTCAAGAGGCACTTTTGAAAATGAAAATAAAAATGACAGCTCAATGCCACAAACGCACTAGAAGTCTCGATGAACTATTAGGGTAATCGAAAAATATTTTTTGTAAATATATATGTTAATATATATTTTTTAATTAATACAAACTTTGATTTGTTTTTTTCAAAACTTCACTGAATGGTTCTTGAATCAATTTCTAAACATCGTATTGAACTATATATTATATTTGTAGTTTTTTAAAACATGTATACAAATTGACAGTGTTAATATATATATACAGTGTGTTCTAAAAAGTTGTATTAGCATGGTATTTTATTTTGCCTTGACATGTAAGAATAGATTTAGTTTTGCTAATTATGCTACCTTTATTGTGTATAGTGAACATAAAAAGTAATGTATTTAATTAAGTATTTTTTTGTTTCTTTGACAGAAAATGTTTAATCTTTACAGCTTTTTTATTTAAATGCTGATTTAGTATATTCAAATAAATTTTTGTTTTTCTTTTTCAGAGTATCCGAGTATTTAATGGGTGATCTTGATAGTTCATCTCAACCTGTTCCGAAAACTAGAGTAAGATTTTTTTTGTTCCTTTAATGTTATATCAAATTTTTAATTAATTATTTTTTCTTTTTGAAAAAAATTTCTATGTAATTAAATGTAAATTTCTCTATGTGTGGATATTGTATAAATCATGGCATGTTTTCTATATTTTCGAATTAATTTTGTGCCATTGATGACCTTTGATGAATTTCAACAAATTTGTCCAAGTTCAAAGGATGGCATCAAACATATCTTTCTCTTGCATCATGTTTTTTCTTCTAGATGAAATAGATTGTGATGAATTACAAAGTCTTTTGTATGGTTAATATAAAAAACCATGGTCTCTTTTACATTTTAATTTCTATAAATATTAACCGCTTTACTAATTTAGAAATTTTTATTTGTGTTCATTTCAATATATATATAGATATTAGGTAATTGTGTATTATACTGTCAACCAATTTTGCCAAATAAAAAGGTACTACCAATTAAAAAAATGTCGCCAAATGCTGTCATTGTTTTTATTACTGTACAAACATGCTCAGGAATTGTTTCTGCATTATGAGATAGATGGTTTTATTTAAAAATATTATCATTTGAATTTAATGCCATTTTCTTTTTGATTTACTGTTAACCCGCCCGAGATCACTTGCACCTGTTTTCCCCTGTCGTTGGTCATGGGGTGTTGAGAACACCCCAAACTTTTAATGCATTTATTTAATTATAAAAACAAATTTGTCAATTATTATACAAATGTATAAAATACAAGATGTTTTTTGAACTATACAAATAAAATTATTAAATTTATTGCATTTTAATGATACTAAGATTGGTATAAACTAAACCTACAACATTTTTTTTAAATCCTGGAAGGTATTTCTTATTGGTGGAGTGTACAGAAGACCTCCTGCAGATCCCATGTTAACTAGATTATTCTACCATTTTACTACATTAATGAAAGTCTGGAATCTGCTGATGAATAAATAAGATACAAAAAACTTTTTTTTTCAATGGAGGAAAATTTTACTACAACATTGTTTTCATTCGAATTATCTATGATACAGATGAAAGTGGGCAAAAAGTGTTACTGGATTTATAAGGTCATTGATCGCATTGAGGTACTGTTGGTTGTCATGGGATGAATTTGTTCTAGGGATCTAGGATTGTGTTTACAGAAGCTTAATATTTTATTTACTGTTGGGTTTCTTTGTAGCTCTTGAGATAAAACAATCTTGACCTGTAATGTTGCTAGGTAACTGCTTTTGACCAAATTTCAAAATGTGGACTTCATCTATAAAAAGGATTGATGTAAAATTGTACATGTTCATCAAATGCTTATAAATGTACATGCAGTTTCTCTAAACCTATTTATTTGCATAATTATAAAATAAACCTCAAGGTCATAGTGAGTTTATAATAATTGAACTACCACTCTTCTGATAATTTTGGAAAAAATTATGCATTATAGCATGCATAATTCTTTAGGAATGTAATTTTGGTTCAAACATAAAATAATAAGTTAAATTTTAAAGACCAATGTATTTCTTTTATAGTTTTTTTTTAAAAAAAGTTTTTTATTTAAAAAAAATTGATCTTTAACATATGATATATAGGTATTTTAAACTTAAAAATTTTTATTTGCTATAAAATACAAGTTCAATGTATATTTCTTTAAAAAATGTTAATAGTACTCTAAAAACATTATGCTTTTAAATCTTCTGAACATCATATAGTTTCTGATTTTGCAATTGTTCTCTTTATTTAGTCTTGTGATAACCTATTGTCTGCTGAAAGTGAATGTGATACCTTTGTTCGAGACAAAAGATCGGGTGAGTTTCTTTTATTTCTTATGTGTAACGTATAATGGATAAATCACTTTCACCTTTTGTGTCATTTTCTGATACATCTGAATTTCATTTAGCATTGTATATTTGTGCATTCATGCGATATTTAGCTTTGTTGCAGTTGTAACTTTCCTACCTTTTTTAAAGCAAAATTTTAAAGTTCGTTAAAATGGTTTTCTACATTTTTCTTTTTATAACTGTACTTATTTTTTTCTATTTTCCTGATATTTTCAAGTTCAACTAACAGTTTCATGTCTAAGAATAAAAGATATTTTATGTCATATTATTTTGACAATTTGTTTAACAAATCTTAATCTTTGAAGGAATTTTTATATTTTTCATTTATTAAATAATTTTAAAGTAGAACTGATTCTATATTTAAAAAGAAAAGACAGGGCACATAAAATAATGCCATAATATATTATAATGAAGCAATTTTCTCAAAAATTAAATTAATAACATTGTTTTTTTTTAAAAATTTAAAAAATTTTGAAAGGAATGTTTTAAAAAATTAACATATAAAACTTCGGAGCAATATTAAGTACAAATAAGTTATTTTAGTCTATCTTTATAACAAGGATTCTAACATCAAATACAACATAGGATCATCGTTAAAAATGTATATTGTACTGGCTGTTGCCACAGTTCTGGGTCAATTTTAGTTCTAATCAGCTGAACAGTTCTAGGCATTTCGTGTTAATTGTTTTGAAAGGAATTTGTTCAAAAAGCAACAAAAAAAAGGGGGGGGGGAAACTATGGTTAAAATGACACATTAAAAAAAAAATTGCAAGTTTAATGAGTGGGCAAAATTAAGTCCTTACAAAACCTTCTATTGCTATCAGATTGACTCCGTTCGGTGATTTTTTTTTATTAGAGAAGAAGATTTATTTACATGTTTGTAAAAGACTAAATTTTGATTATTTAAAATATTAAGTTTTCTGTCTTTTCTTGGGTAGAAATTTCATTGCAGTAGATTTAAAATAAGTTCAAAACACCTATTTTCATTAGTTTCTTGATCTTCGTTCCATATAAAGGTAGTTAGATATGACTGAAGATGGTGTGAGGCCAATCTAATGTTTTTACTACACTTTTTGATGTGTTGTCTGAATGTCGGCCTTTGTATTTACAAAGTTATGGACATTATTTCCGATTCATATTTGAAGCTAATGTTTTTAAGTTTTTATTAGCAAATTAGAGTATATTTATTCTCATTCTGTTATGGTTTTATTTCAATTTCCAAATCCTCACTTGTTGAAAATTCAAATTCTGAAAGTAAAGGTAATTTTTGAACACCACAGGGAAATAAACACTGATGTAAATGGCAGTTTTTTTTTATTATATAAAATTAAAAACCATGTGCAAGATTGTAAAATACTAGTGACTGGTGAATTTTGATACATTCTGTAATTGTAGGTTTTTAACTAACATGGCTATAATAATGCATAAGCACTCAGTGAAGTTTACATATAGAAGTTTTCTATTATATCAACAAAATTTTTTAATAAAGTTTTGATTTATATTTATTTTTCATATTCATATTTAATTATGTTTCTAATTGTAGCTCCTACCCTTCCACCTGAAGAGATTGATGCCAGATTAGCTAGACTCAGTGATGGTGTCGATTTAGCTTTAAGAAGAGCTAAAGTCTGGTCTAAATATGCCAAGGATGTCATGACTTACGTTGAAAAACGCTGTTGTGCAGGTATGTTTTTTAGTAAAAAATATCATATTCAGTGCTTTAACATAATTTTAGGGTATTCATTCAAAATGTTAAATAACCAGTTATATATATTGAAATGCATTGTTTTTCATACATTTGGTCTTTCATTTTTAAAAATTTTCCTCTTTATTTTTCATTTATAGTATTTTTTTTAAAAAAAATTTACAAGTTTTATTTTAAATTTTAGTGGAAAAATCTGAAAGTTATTAAATTTGATTTTATTTCTTTATTTTAGTTTGCCCTTAAGTTAATATCTAAGTTTTTCCTTGAATGAAAGTTCGAGTGAATGTTTTAATTTTTTAAAAATCTGTGTGATGTTTTATTTTTGATTAAGTTATATTGTGGAGTTATATGCAGTTGAATCATAATATTATGAACTCATATTTTGTACATGAAATAGCCTCTTTTTTTAACTTAAAACAGTAGTGGAGCAATTGGCTAAATACATGCATGGAAGGTTTCACTCAGGAATATTTGATTATGAGAAAAGCAAAGCCTCACATAACCCCAGAAGAGTCCAGTGTTGAAGGTATTATTACCTGACGGGCCTATGCAGGTGTTCCCATAAATTTTCACAGTAATTTAAATCTAGGGAATTTGGTGACCATGGTAGTAAGTTGAAGTTGTCTTCAAGCTCCTTGAATCATTCACCGACAATTTTTGCTTCATTGAGTGGGGAATTGTCCTGTAAAAAGATCCTATTACTCATAGAATGTATCATTGCCATGTTGGGATGTACTTGATCGGCTTTAATGGATAAGAATGTACAGCTATTGAAAGTACCTTCTAAAGGAATTAATAGACAAAGCAGACCCAAAACATACTTCAGACCATTATACTGCCTCTCTTACCTTCTTGAGGTCCATCAATGGTTTGTGGAAGTTTGTTTTCTGTTATCTCCAAGCAAATACTTTCATTAATTACCTATTGTTTACCACAATTTGCATGCCAGGATTGCAGATCATGTTCATTTTCCATTTATTGTATATAGACACTACAGCATTAGGCAAACATTTCATGAAAGTGATTATTTCAGAAATGATTCAGTTCATGCATTTTTCGGTCTTAAATCAGGCAATATATTTATTATGACAACTTTTGCTGTAAGAACACATACTGTGCAATCATCTTTATATATGTTCCAAAGAACAGATTAACCACTGAAGACCTGCCGTGTAGGAGAGCAATGCACTTTAAATCTGTCAAGAGCTCAAACGTTCTCCCATTGGTGTGGCAGTTAGGAGAGAGGGGGGGGGGATACCAGCTGAAGTGTCATTCTCGTCACTTGACCATGGCTCAAAATTATGAGGTCCATCACCAAAAGTTTTCGAGTAGCTTAAGAGTGAAACATTAATATTCACTCACTCAAAGAACAGATTTGTATTTATTATTGGCTACAACTTTGATCTAGGTTAAAGTCAAGATACTATGATTCAATTGTGTATTTTTTACTTAAAATGTGAATTACTAAAAATTTATATAAATTTAAATAATCCATTTTATATTTTTATTAATATAAATTTTTATATTAATGCTAAAAGACCTAAAATTATATTTAAGCTCAATGTCATTGTAACAATCTAGTAAATTTGTATGAAAGTAAGTAGTTTCATAACTTTTAATATATGCTCACTAAATATATAAATCTTGTCAATGCTTATGTATTTTATTTTTATTTTTAGAGGCTGAACATGCCAAAAACCTAGTCAAGTTAGCACAAACCATGAGACCTATACTCAAGGAAGAGGTAATTTTTATTTCAAAGTAAATTACATATCATAACCAAAGCAAAGATTACAATGCTGGAAAATCTTATTATAGAAATGATTTTTAAATCATTATTAATTTAGACATTTTTACTATCCATTGTTATTTCATTGTAACTTGCATGAATTAATAGTAAACATTACCTCAATATTGCAATATATTAGTTTTCTCAAATATATATTGTTAAGTTTTTTCAATGTTATTTTGTTTTAAAAAAAATGGCATCATATTAGAATTCTCACTTCTTGTAATTATTGAAAGAATATTTTTAGTGTATATTTTGTATTTAATATAATTAAAATTTATTTGGATTTTTGCAGAGCTTCTTGCCCTTTCAATCCATATACTACATGGCCTTAGACCAGGATTTTGATAATGGGCAAACAAGTCTGAAAACATGTACTGTACTTCAAGGGCACAAATTTATTGAGGTTTGTAAAGACCTTTTTTATAATTACAACAATGTGATAATTTCATAAGATATCTTTACAATTTTTTTAGGTAAAATTTATTAAATAGCTATCATTGAATATTCTTTACAAACTTTGTATATTAAATATTCATAATTGACTAATACTAAACTCAGTGGCGCAACAGCCTATGAGGGCCAAGGCCTACTGTGCCCATTTCAGTATATTGAGACCATTGGGTGCTGAGGTGCATGAGCAGATGTCCCGATCTGGGTGTCAGTCTGAAGTGAAACCCCCAGTGTTTAGTCCCCAAGTAAGCTTGGTACTTACTCATTTATTGACCCACTGAAGGGGTGAAAGGTTGAGTCGACTTTGCCCAGCCCGATGATAGAACCCCAAACCTGTGGCGTGGAAGCGCGATATGCTACTACTCGGCCACTGAGCCTCAATTGACGATTACTACAACCCCAGTTTTTCGTTTAACATTTTAATTCAACTAAATCTTATCATTTAATCACTTGAATTTAAAGATCAGGATATTTAAACTGTTGTAATTTTATATTGTAATTTATTGATTTATTCTAAATGTAGTATTTATTAAATATCTTGTAATTTTTACAACTTTTATGGTTTCTTTTCTATAATATGTTTTAATTTTCCTTGCTTGCTTTGAAGGATATTCATTAAAGGTAAATATTTTGAATTATATATAAATTGTTGCTAAATTATTTCTAGTTTTTTGTACACTATTTTATAATATGAAAAATCTGAATTTCAGCCTCTAACGTCTAGAAGGAATGAACATGAAAGGTACAGAAAGCAAATAAAAGAAACTTGGCATCGAGAAGTAAAGCGAACTGTAAGATATTTTTGATTATTTTTATAAATCATTCTGGTATTAAATATTTGTCTTAAGAAATACTCAGCTTTTATTTTGTTTTGACTTTTTAAATCTTTAGAACTGAAAAAAGGCTTTAATTATTTTTAATGGGACAGTATGTGTTTAGTTAAATTTCAATTTCTAAGCTTTAGTTTATATATAAAAAATTATTTTTAAACGCTTTAAGATTTTGATTACTATTTATCACTATTGTGTAAAATATTCACAAATTAAATTTTATATATGTGCATTTTATCATGATTTAATTTTAAATAATTGAGTTTTCAAAACCATTCCTATTTGTATGAATGATTAGAAGTACTATATCATAGGTATAATAAAATTGTTACCTACTTTATGTATGATATACTATATTAAATGCAATAAATTTGAGTATTTCTTACTACATATATTGAAAATCCATTTTAAAATGTTGTCATTCTTTGCAGCAAGAGTCAATTGTAAATCTGCGGAAAGCAAAAGCTCTGTATTTTCAACGGCAGCAGGAGTACGAGAAAGCAAAGGAATCCGCTTTAAAGGCTGAAAATTGTGAAGGAGTAGAAGCTAGTAAAATTGACAAAAAACGACGTGTTGAAGACGATGCTTTACAAAAGGCTATGGAGGCAGAAACCACATATAAATCATGTATACTTGAAGCTAATGAAAGACAACTAGCCCTAGAAAAGATGAAAGTATGTGCAATTTTCAATTCATGTTGCTTTTGATACAAATAAGTTAAAATCATTTCAAAGTTGTGAAAATAGTCAATTCCAATGCTTTATTGATTTAACTCATTGTTGAGACTGGCAATTTTATACAGAGGTTATCTTATGTCACTGGTTATTATTTTGTAGTTGATTGCAGAATATGAATAAATTTAAATAAACTATTTATATGTAATGAATTATGAATTATGCTCATATCTTCTATATAAATTTATAATGTTTTTTTCAGTTTTATAAACTGTGTAGCAATCACCTTATAAAACAAACAACAGGTTTTGCAAATATATGTTAGATATTTTATTTTTGTACTTTTATTGGGTAGAAAATTATACATGATGCATATTTTATTTATTTATATTTATTATATATAAACTGTATTTTTCCAGTTCAGGTTTTTGCTATTGTTAATTATAAATTTTTGAAAAGAATTGGATATATTATACAATTATGACAGAATATCTGTATTAAGCAATATGAAACTTTGCATTGATCAAGTGTAGATTATTATATAAAAAGCTCTGCTCATAGTAAATGGTGTTCATATCATACCTTTTAAGTATAGGAATGATAAAAGGCTTTTAATTATATCCATTTATTCATTTTTTCCTCTTTTGTAAATGATAAAGAAGTATATCCTTAGATCCATTGTAGTTAAACAGTGTTGTATATAAAGATAACAATTTAAAAAGAAAGAGTTCATAAATGTGTACATTCCAGGGATAGAAGGCAGTGGAAAATATTTTGACCCACCTTCTGTCCAAGCTCACTTGTTCATCTATCCATCTTTCTTCTCTTAAATATGGTTGAATTTTTTAACACATCACCAGTAACAACATCTTTCAATTCTTTAATATAGCTGTTGAAAAAATCTTTCATTCACTAATTATGCCTGTTAAAACTCCAAGCAGTTGATCATTCTTGAATCTATTAATCACAAATTTTATAATAATTTCTACTTTCTTTTAGAAATTTTTCCTGAATTCTAGGTTTAGAATACTCCAGAAGTTATTGGCTTGTTTTTTAAATTTAGTAGCATGATTCCATCATCTCTTTTTTTTTGCGAAATAAAATCTTTTAAAGTATTACTGACATGTATACCTGGAGTTTTGTTATAGTTAATTTCTAAGGTAGTTTTATGATAAAATGCCTGACTATATACATATATGGACTAAATAGAACCTTTCTGCTATATCATTTTGAAAAAACATGAGTGAAGTAGATTGTATCATTGTGAAATGGACTTTATTGATGAAGTTAAAGCTATTCACCTCATTTTGAATGACTTAATTCATAGAATATTAAATTGGAAATGGATATAAGCGATACAGATGTCTAGTCAAAAGATGTAATTAGTTTAGATGTTGATGCCACTGCATGAAAAAATGTTTCATGTTTATTAATATCAATGTGCTATGTTGAACTTTGTCCATCAATAGCCGTAAAAAATTCTCCATAACAGATTGTACATTCAACTATTTTCTTTGCTCTCAATAATTGGTATATGCAAACTCTTTTCCTTAAGAAAAATACCCATTTAAGTAGTTTTAATGCCTCTTTGAGCCTCTCATATAACATTCTAAAAACTATAAAAAAATTAATTTTAAAATTATTAAAATTTACAACTACGAGATAAATGTGTGTGAATAATAAAATAGATAGGTAAATTCAAAGTGTTTTAACAGGAAAACAAAATGTTTAGTTTTTAAGAAATGTGGTTAGGTTTCTGTATAAAACAAAATTTTAAAAATAATTCTCTGCTATAGTGTGAAGTCTTACAACGAGTTCGTGAATTGATTTACCAGTGTGACCAAACCATGAAAGCAGTTACTGTAGGTTATTTTCAGTTACAGTCTACTTTATCAGCTCAAGCACCCGTACAAGTAAGGAGACTTTTTTTACAAAAACTATTTTAAAGAAATAAAAATATTAACTTATTTTCAGTAATAAGTATAACTGAATTTTATACACAGCTGTGTGGTAAAAATAATTTAATGTAATTTATATTAAAATGCTATTAATTCTTCATTTAAATTTAATGTATTATTATAAAAGTTCAGGTTATATTACAATAGATTTCATTATTTACTACTTATTTTATGATGCTGATCAATCTATGTAAGTTGACTGAAGAAATACGTTAAATTATTCATTATATTATAAGTATTGAAAGACCTAAATTATATAAACCATAATAACTTAATTTTAGTGTGTTTTTTATTAAATTAAATGTATTTCTTTTCTCCATCAGAGATTTACCATATTTTCTTTATCTTTATTCCTTTTTCAAAATGTTTATAAAAGATTTTAAAATATTTTGTATTTTTAACACAAAAGTTAATTGTTGTCTAACAGCTGAATTTTTTAAATCAGTTCCAAACTCTATGTGAAAGCAGTCGTTTATATGAACCTGGAACACAATACATGGAATTCGTTAAAAGACTACCGCAACCCACTGGCCCAGCATTTAATGGAACATTACCATTCACATTTGAATCATACTCATCAGAAAACAGGTATTTTTTTTTTTAAAGTATATCTTTTATTTAATTTTTTTAAAAATAATTTTGTTTCAAAATCTAACAAATAGAAAGTTTTTTTTTTAAATTAAATTTATGAAACTCATTGCTTTGCTTTATATCTTCTTTAAAAAAATATTTCATCATGAAAATTCTCAAAAGTGCTCATCAATGCTAATCTTAAAATTGTTGTAGAAATATTTAATTTCCTCCAAGTTTTTTTATGTAAAATTTTTTGTTAAGTGATATTAAGTGTTTTGTTAAGTGATATTAAAATAGATTATGATTACATAAGATTAAAGATATGTATACATAAAAGATACTTACATTAAAAAGATATGTATACATAAATATTATATTATAATATGATATTCTGTGTTTTAGGTTAGATAAATCGAGAAAATCTAATGGTTCCACAGAAAGTAATGAGGATATCCTTAACCATGGACTTTTAGAATCTAGATTATCGTCAGAAAGTAGAGGTATTTCATGTTTTTTTAATACTAAATTTCAGGTTTAGTGATGTACAATTTTTTTTGTTATGATCGAATTTTTGCCAAGTAAAATTTTTATTATAAGATATTGTTATTTATGATTTTCTATTCCAATTATTTTGTGAGCTCTTCTTTAATTCATTTTGTTCCAGAATCTATTGCATTACCCTAAATTCTTTTTAATAACCTTCTAACATTTTTTTATTGAGTTGATACAGTATTGTATCGTATACAAGATCCAACTAATTGTTTTCCAAAGATTAAATCATATTATGTCGGAGAAATTCCATAGGTTTGAATAAGGTGAGGGCTTTTATATTGAGAGTGGAATGCTTTTGTCAGTCCTATATTTTGTTCTTGCATCTCCATATTGCTGCTGCTTCCTTTATGATTTGTAAATGTCATCTTGTTTTGTGTAATATGCCAACTCCAAAATATCATCTGTAAATGAATAACATGCCTTCTTAAATTCTTTTGTGCTTGAGTGTATCCATAATGACATACAAAGAATCCACAACCTTTCACACATATAAAATGGTGAATGCATGTGATACAAAAATTATTATTAATCTCTATTTATTTTGAAATTAAATAAAATGCATCTTTAAAAATTTTATTTCAGAGAAAGAACCTAGAGTTACTAAATGTGATTAAAACTAATTATATGTGTTGTAAAACTTAAGTGTGTTATGTGTTAGATATTCATCTAATGCTGGAATAATTTTTATCTCTTGTATATTACTTGTATTCTTTACAGTAAAAACATTTACTTAGTGATTTTTGGATTTCTGAATTAAAGACTAAAAGTTCTGCTATTGATATGGTTGAAAATTTGCCGAGAAAATTTTTAGGATACAAAAGAATTAAATCTATTCTTGACTTTGAATATAATTAGTTTACAAATAAATATATTTTTATTTACATGTAACAATTGTGCAATTCTTTTTTATAGAAAAACTTAGAATTCAGCAGCCCATTAAGGCATGGGGCTCCCCCACTCAACCTACAATGGGCAGTGATTCAGATAGTATGAGCAGCTGCCCTAGTAATAAATCTCAAGACACAAGCCCTGCTGCTAGTCCTCACATTTCTGTAAGAAAAATTGTGAACATTTCTTCAGGAGATGAACTGGAAACAGATCATGACAATGGTATTGCTTTTTACTTAGTTTCTTTAAACTTGGAAAATTAAGTGAGTTTATCAAAGAAGTAATTTGAAAAAAAACATATTTAATTATATTTGTGTGTGTTTATTTCATGATCATCAAATTTCATTTATTTATTCCTTAGAAGTTAAATATATCTGATGAATCCAGTAATTATTAATGATTGTGATAACCAAGTGGTCATAGTCATAAACTCGTAGCTAGAGTTGTGTTTTGAGTCCTAGTGCTACTAAAAACTTGATGTATAGAGTGGCTGAAGCACATTAAATATGTCAAGATTCACATTTGCATGGTATGGAAGTTTGGAGAGTGGGCTCAGGTGTTGTCCTCATCACTTGACAGAAATTAGTAATTCTGAAGTCCTTTGTGTACATTCCTTTGAAGTTTAACATTAATAAAAAATAATTAGTAATTATTAAATAATTATTTAAGTGCTCTTTGTGCAAGTTTTAATTAATTCATATACTTTTATAAATCATATAAATGCTTGGATTTCTGTGAAGCAAGTTTTAAATGAGATAAAATGTTAAATATTTTATTTAAAATAATTATTTAAGGTTCCTTTTCATGTTTAAAAAAGTCATGTGTTGAATTAAATGCATATTCTTATAATTTGAAGCAGGCGGATGGTGTTAGGTATAATAATTTAATTACTTTTGAATGTTTGTTTTAAAAAAAAACAGATGAATAGAATTTTAATAGGATTTTTAAATTCATGTGTTTAAAAATGGCAAATTTCTGGAAACAGTTTTATTATGTAAAATCTATTAGAAGAAATTGTCTTTTTTTGCAAATAATAATAGAGCTATGAAAAACTGATACCAATTGAGATAAAATGAAAACTTACTGCGTTTTATACATCAGTTGATTAGGAAGCTTGAATTGAAGTTTTTAAATATTTTTGAGTCAAATGGATGATAATATTAGCTTTTAACTTTCAATTTAATTTTTATTGATCACGACTTGTCTAATTAAATGTCTATATATTGAATTAATAATCATCAAAAAATTATGAATTTACTGTCTTTTGTTTAAATTCCAGTTCCTTTTTGTTGCATAGGAAACCTCTATTTCTGTTAAAGCCTAAAAATAATTTTAATATTTTTCTTACACAAGCAATATTTTTTTCTTTTTAGTTGACACATTTGGTCAAGGCAGAAGAGCATGCATGTCCAAGGCAGCAGAGACACATACTTTTCGAAGATTAAAAACCCCTTCTAGGTGTCGAGAATGCGATTCTTATGTATATTTTCATGGATTTGAATGCCTAGAGGTATGCAGTAGATACTTACATGTTCATAGGGAGAGACCTTTTGTGTCATTATTAGGAATTTAAAGGATTACTTGTGTTTGTGTGTGTGTGCATGCATATTTATGTGGTAGTAGCCAAAAGTTCTTGTTATAGAAATTTACTTTGTCTATTAAATTTTTCTTTTTGCAATTACTAACTATGTATATAGATAATTATAATAGCATATGTTCTTTACTTATAGCATAATTCTGATTTAGTTTTAGAATTTTAAAAAAAAATTCCTATATATATATATATATTCCTAAAACTAATATTAAAAATTTATTTCTTGCAACAACATTTATGGAGTTCTATCATTCAAATGAATTCAAAACATTAAAAAAAAAAGAAAATAGCATACATATTTTGAAAATTCCTCTAAGAAGAAAGTGCCATGATTGTAATGATTATTGGCAATGGTATATATAATGAAAGAAACATATGATGTTTTGAACAAATGTTGTCTTAATGAACATACAGCTTTGTTATAAAATAAAAATAATGTAGTTTTATGAAGATGAATTTTAACCTTTTGATGTGTTTTATATAATATCATTTCTCATTACTGTTGCTAATTATTGATTGTATTTCAAATGCATTATTTATACTGTATACTTTATTTTACACATTATTCATTTTTGAAATTTTTCTTGTAGTGTGGTCTAGCTAGTCATAAAAAATGCCTGGAATCATTGGCAATTCAGTGTGGGCGAAAACGCTTGCCTCGTAAAATGACCACATTTGGTGTTGACTTGACTACGCATGCTCAAGAATCAGGCGAAGAAATACCATACATCGTCAGTAAATGTATAACTGAAGTTGAAGATAAAGGTTTTTGTCTAAAGGTAAAAAATAAATTATTTTGTTTTACTTTAGTATTTATTTATGTATACATAAAGATGTTTTGATGTTAAATGAATAAATTTTTTTTGTTTGCTGAATTTGAGGCAGATTTAAATCAAGTGTGCACATGTCTCTATGTGTACTGATCTTGATGTTTTTGAATTAAAATTTTTAGTGACAAATTGAGAATGTGTTATTCTATGTAATAAATTTTCTTACTTGATGAACATAATTTTGAAAAAACTCATTTTTAAAAAAAAATTAAATATTTTTGTGTTGCGAATTTGATAAAGGATATTTTAAATCACATTTTTCAGTTTTTTAAAAAAATTCTCATTGTAGCTGGATTTTTGATTATTAATTTACACATTTGTTTGACATTTAAATTGCAATTTTTGTTTTTTAAAAGACAGTTTAAATACATTTTCTATTCAAATAATATTTTTGAAAAATGGGATAAATTACCTTTTTTATGTATAAAAATTATTTTGTTGCAATACATACTTTTTCCCAGACTTAAGTAGGGTAAGAATTATGAAAATTCTGTTTTTTAAATCATTTAAAATATCTTTTTGAAATATTTATCTAATGCATAATACTCTAATACAATTTAGCCTTTATGCACTGAAAGAAAATTTATCTTATTTTGCCATTTTGGAATTGGAAGACTGATTTGTAAATAATATAAAAATTGCCAAAATATTTTTTAAAATTTCAAATATTTTGTGATTACATGTATTTGTATTAATTTTTTTATGATTATCAAAATTTGATTGTGCTTACTGACATAGTTATTGTTAATTTTGTTATAAGTTATGTATAAAATCTGACTCTCTCCATTTAAGTGGTCTTAGAAATATTTTTTTTTTTTTTGAAATTTTGTGAGTGAGTTTTATGTCTTTATAACACTTGATGTACTTTAAATGGATTTTTTTAAAAAACTAAATTTTTTTCTACTGTTTTGTTTTAAATATCTATAGGGTATTTATCGAGTCTCAGGAGTCAAATCAAAAGTTGAAAAGTTATGTCAGAGTTTTGAAAATGGTGCCGAATTAGTGGATTTGGATGGCATGCATCCAAATGTAGTTTCTAATGTCTTGAAACTTTATTTGAGACAGGTAAGTACATGAATTTAAAGACTATTTTTTCAACTTTGAATGTAGATATGTATATTGGTTAAAGAATTATGCACATAATGAGAATTACAGATTTAGAAATGAATATTAGTTTCAGCAAGCCATTTTGTAAATTGGATAGCTTTTATTTTGTCACTAAACCATTTATTTGTTAAGTAATTAGAGGTGAAAATTATGCTTTTACTTTTATGTTGGATTTTTTTCTGAGAATACATTGTGTAGTATGTTTTATTTATAATGTCATCTTTATATATATATATATATATATATGTAATAATTCCCCCTAGCATCCTTTTAATTAACTCTTTTAATAATATTCAAATAATCTTTTAATTATTTGGTTCGAAACTAACACCCTGATCTTAATCGTAATCAACTATTATTACATCATAAATCCCTTTCCCGCCCATTGTAACCAATCAGAGCTCTTATTACAAAGTCAACACTCGGTCTTCCGTTGGGTGTAAAAACTGATGTCTCTGGAAATCCCCTCTCTTCTTCTTCGCTCGTTTGTCTGTAGTCATGTAGCCGGCTGCTTTGTGTTGTGTGTTGTAGTTTCTTTGTCTGTGTTGTGCCATCCATCTTTATATGTGTTTCAAGATTCAATAAATTGGATTTACTACTTTACAAGACTGCCTCTTCAATACTACAGTTATCGTCCACTCGCCACGTACTATCGTAATCACTTCCAATGGCCACGCCCTACCTTTGGTTCGCTACATCTACAATTATTTTTACTACTCTCCAGAAATATTATAGAATCCTTTCATATATATATATATATAAAGTGGGATATTTTACTTGCTCTGAGAAAATCTGTAATTTTTTTCCAGATTTTTAGCCATTATAATAGTCTTTAGCGATTGCAAGTTCAATTTTTATTTAAAAAGTTGTAATTTTTTGTTAGACATAAATAGTGACAATTGTATGTTTGAAAGCTTATAATTTTATTTATTATAATTTATGTGTGATTGTGTAGTTTTAAAAATATATTATTTATTTCACTTTTTTTTTGTTAGATGAATAAAACATCTTTTATATGTGTCTTAGTTGTGTATGTGTACTTTTTTTAAATGCTAAAGGTAAAAGTTTCTACTAAAATAACGATGTAATTTGCGCTGGTTTTTTTTTTAAACTTTAAATTACTTATATTGTTATAGAAGTTCTTATAGTATACTGCATAAAATTGAAAATGACTATACCTATTAGAACTTAGATCTATAATTTTTTTAATATTTCTATTTATTAGCTTCCAGAACCTCTTCTTACATACCGATTATATCCTGATTTCATTAAAATTGCAAAAGTAAGTACATAAAATGTATCAGATTTTATACATATATATATATTTCTCTGTGTAATTATGAAGGAGTTGAGAAATGTATCATAATTCTGACATGATTTTTTTTAAAAAAAGGATTTCCCATCTCAAAAGTGTGAAGACAGTCTTTCCTCTGAGGGTATTATTGAAGAATTGCAAAAACTTGTACAACGTCTTCCGTCTGTTCATTTATCTACACTTAAATGCCTCATGCATCATTTATATAGGTATGGTACTTCAATCGAATACTTTATATTGTAATGATTCAATAAATTGGATAACAAACACGTTAAACATTTGTATCGTTTGATGCAAATGAGAATGAAATTTCTCAAATTTTCAATTAATTTTTTGGGGCTCAGCATAAGAAAAATGTTTATGCTAGCAGTTCTGTTGTGGTAAAATTCTATTTTACCAAATTATTATTATTATTATTTTTTGTTAATGGATTAAATATTTTCATATTTTAAAGTTGGAAATTGATCCTTCAGATTATACACATTTGAGCAATAAAAATCTAGCTGTGTATGAACATTGCTACTGTACTTATTTTTACTTATGCTCTTTACTTGGATTTGAAATTTATAATAAAGTTGGGCTTAAATATTTTTGATGTTTTAGCACATTTAAATTTCTACAATTTTTAAATTGTTGCTGATTTTACTACAATGAAACTTTTAAATGAAATTACTTGCATATTGACTCGAATATTTGCCTGAATTAAACACTGAAATAAATTTTAATTTATTGTATTTTGAAATATATATCTACATATACAATTCCAGGGTCTCGGAACACTCGAATCACAATAACATGCCTCCCAGTAATTTAGGTATTGTCTTTGGACCAACTCTGCTGAGAACAAGGTAATTCCAAAAATATTCTAATTTTGAAATTTTTTACTTTAGTTTGAGTATTGTGTTTATAATGTGCTAATTAGGAATTTTGAGCTGGCATATAAAATATATGTATAATTTTAGTGAAGGAAGTGCCTCTCTGAGTTCTCTGATTGACACAGTTCATCAAACAAGAGTTATTGAATTACTCATTACATATGCATATGAGATATTTGGCCCACCTCCTAAATCTGCATCTAGTCAAAAGGATGATTTGTGTTCACACAAAAAGTCTAAGTCAGCCCGATACAGAGGTAAGATTATTTTAAAACATTAGCTTTAATTTACTATAATTCTGTTTTAGAATTTACAATGATTTGTATTGTTAATTGTTATAGAATAAATGAATGTTACATCTAGCACTGATTAATGAATACTGACATATTTATACAATTGAATCTTAAATTAATTCTAGGAAGTTATGCTTTCTTAATACCATGGAACTCAGATTGATTGTTAATTAGCATCACATACTAGAACAACATTAGGGTTGTTGGTAATGGATCTTGTAATTTAGAACCATAGTCAAAGGCCAAGGATAATACTTGAGCTGCACTTCATTCTCCAAATTTTCCCTCAAAAGCATTGAACTTCAAATATTTTACATACACCAGCTCCATTAAATGGTAGGTCCTCAATGGAACCAGGATTTGAACCCATGGAAATAAAAATAACCTTAACCACAACAACACGCATACACATGAACTCAAGACTGACCACTTGGCTCTTTTGGCCTCCAATGTATTTCAAATCTTGAATATTATTTTGGATCAATATACTACTGTATTTATTTGAATCTAAGCCATCATCGATTGTAAGCCACAATCCAAATTCTCAACACTTTTTTTTTTATGAAAAATTATAAAATGGTGTAAAATAGTTTATCAATATCCAACATATACGAAGTTAAAAAAATTAAAATAAGAACTAATTAGTAGTGAATAACTAATTTATTTTACCAGTATTAAAAACTTTTAAATACATGTGTGAACCTGTAATTGATCTAACCATCAGTATTGTGTTCAATTTCTCCCATCCAACAAATTTGTCCTTCTTCGATTCTAAGCCGCACTTAATTTTCAGAAACATTAACATTGGAATAAAATGAATGTATAGAAGGGGGATTAGATTCGAATAAATATTTATTATTTTATAGAAATCAGTATACTATTCATTATTTTGGATTTTGTCATAAATTTTTAAAAAAATTTCTCGTACATAAAGGAAATTAACTTTTGAGGAATTTGACTTTGTTGGTATTTTAGTCTCAGAATATATCATTATACTAAAATTTCAGCATTATGTTAAATAATGATATGTTTATGAGGATGATGAGATCTGTCTGGTTGATCAACTCAATCAATCACTCTTAAATTCAAAATTTATCCTAGTTCGAGCCTAGTACCTCTGAAGACCTGCCATGCTGGGGGGCTGATGCATGTCAAATATGTCAAGGCTCAAGCATCCTCTTGTTGGTGTGGTGGGGAAACTAAGAGAGGGGGGTGCCAGCTCAGGTGTTGTCCTTGTTACCTGACCATGATTCAAAATTACGAGGTCCGACTCTAAAAGTTCTCTTGTAGCTGAATAGGGCAATGTTAATATTCACTCACTCAAAATTTGTCCTTGATATGTTTTACTTATTTTTCGGGGTGTTATTTTAAACAAACTAAAAAATCAATGAATGAAAGCACACAAACGTGTTTCCTCTTGTTTTAAATTTAAAAAGAATTGTAAATCATATTTACTTAACTTGATTTTTTCCCCCTGTGTACTTCATTTTAAAATCCTAGGTGTATGTTATAATTAAAAAAGAACACTTCTGTCCTTTCTTAATTCGGGTCTAAAAAGATAAATAACTCCATGCGATGTTGCTTAGAAATTATATTATAAAGATAAACTTTCTTACAAATATATATATATATATATTCAAATATATATACATTATTTTTTGTAATGTTATTACATTATAGAAAATAATCTATGTATATTTGTAGATAGGTATATAAATATTCAGTGTTTACTACTGTTAAAAATTCTCTGAAAGATATAGCATCCATTTGATGTTAAAATTATTTTCTTATTATTTTTATGTATTCTTTCTTATACATGTAAAATACATTTATAAAAATTTGTAATCTTATACTGCATATTGAAAATGAGGATCTATCAAATTGAGTATAAGTGGGTTTTGACTATCAAATATGATTCTTCATATAATTATTTAATTTAAAACTCTTTTAATGATGAAGTTAGTGTGAAAATAGCTGTGTGTCTTACAGAGAAATGTATCTGGTTTTATTTAGGTGGTAAACAGGTTCTCAGTCGCACAGTTTCTGGTTCCAGTCAGACCAGTGATGTCGAAGAGTCTCAGTTCATTGAGGTGGATCATCATAGAGATGGAATAGCTGATTTGGACAATTATCCCATCCCGGGTTATCTCCCAACTGATAAAAGTCAAGAATTTGAAACTTCGCATCAAAGTTCCGATGTCACCCATTCTTCAGGTAGATAATTACTTTAAATTTTTTTCAATTTTGTTAGTTGCAACTTGAATATTGTTTGTAATCAAGGTTTCTAATAAGAAATAAGCATAAAATATATTTTATGTAACAACTTTTATTTAACTTTAATGAATTGAACTGATTCCTGGATGATCTTAGTGATTTGAGTTTATTATGAAAATATTTTTTAAACCATGAAATGAGAGAATAAGCTACATTTAAAATGGTTTTCAGGGGAATAAATTTTGACTTAGTTTGTTCTGGAAAATTTTAAAAAGGATATATTTTTAAAGAGAAAAAGGTTATATATGTGCTGTGTGCAGGAAAACATTAAAATCTAATACAAAAGTCAAAGACGTTACTTGGTAAAAAATTGTAACAATTTAATGCATTATTATTTTTATTCACTTAAAATTAGAATAAGCATTCAATTTTTTTTCTCCTAAAAATTATGATAAACTTATGTATAGGTTGTTTTTCAAGTGTAAAATCTTTTGTTTTGGATACCTTCTACTTTGATGCAAAATTTATCAGCATTGCATTTTGCAGATGATCTTCTTTACTCCACCATCACCTCTGATGATGATTACCCTGAAATCATGCTCTCTGATGATTCTGTCTTCAAAAAGTCTCCTGTACTGCCATGCTCACTGAGCCAGTTCACAGAAACCAAATCCAATGAAGATTCTGTTAAACCAGAACAGTCTTCTGTGCATATGAAAGTGCAAGATGCCCGTGCCTCATTATCATCCTCTCCTGCTGTATCTGAGGCAAGTCATTGTAGTTCTCTCCTCCGTTCCACCGATGATGAATCTGTATCTGATCCACCTTGGAAAGATGGTCCAGTACCACCTCCAAGAAAAAATGCTCCAGCTAACCTCCAGTTGAACCAGAGTTTCTTGCACGGAGCAGCAGACCGTAAACAAGGCAACTCCTCTTTATCAGAATCATCTGGGGTGTCATCTGCTGCATCCACCAGTCCAAGTGCTGTAGATACTGCCAGCCAGAGTGATCCAGGCAACATTTACACTTCTACTGCCCAAGTCACTCTTGCTGGACAGAAAAGTCCTTCCCACAACTCAAGGGCATCTACATCCTCAATGACTGCAGAACTCAGGCGACAATTTTTCGAGCTACCACCACCTCTACCATCTGGAACACCTCCACCAACATCTCGAGCAGGACATCAGGTAGAAGTTGTGAAACATGTTGCAGAATTCAGTGAGTCTGGGGCTGTGTCATGTTGTTCTGAATCCAATATGAAAGCGTGCCAGACTGAGACAAGTTTCGAGGGCAGGAAAGATCTAGAAACCACTTCTGTGCTTCAAGGTATTTATTTGTGATTTATACTTATTTATACATAAATTATCTCTAAAGGAATTACTTGTAATAATTTTAAGAGATTATGATTTTCTAGGATTTTAATAAGTTTGCCAGATGTTTAATATTTGACCATTTCTTGCTTGAATTTCGACCTCATAATTTTTGTGATTATGGTTAGAAGTATATGGCATAGTGGTAAAATTTATTAAAAAAACGTTGTCTCTTTTCTGAAGAAACAATGGTAGCAGAGTGGTAATGGTCACAAATTTATGGCCAGCATTGTTTCTGTTCAGTTACCGGTTAGTCCTAGAGTCACTATAAAAACCTACCTTATAGAGGTACTAATGCATGTTTAATCTGTAAAGGCACTAAGTTCTTTCATTGGTATTGAGTTGAAATTCAAGCAAGTTCTACATGTTAAAAAGTGGATGCAGTAGCCAAATAGTTGCGAACTTGTGGCTAGTGTTTCTATTAATTTGTGGTGTGCCACTAAAGACCTGTGTAAAGAGTCGAATGCACATATCATATCTATCAAGGTTCAATTTCCTCACACTGGTTGGATAGAGAAGCTTGAAGAATGGGGTGCCAGCTCATGTGTCATCCGTATCACTTGAACTGTGGTTCAAAATTACAAGCTCCTTCACCAATAGTTGCTGTATTGCTTTGGAGTGCAATCCCGATTCAGGTTTTATTTTGTCACAAAATATTGTTTTGGGTTTGTAAAGCAAACCAACTAAAGAAAAAGAAGAGCTAGATTTCTTTATTAATACTGTGTTTTAGGTAATAGTAGAGAATACAAAATTTGGCATTTTGTAAAGTTCCAGTTTCAAAAAACATTTTTTTATTAGAAATGTTTTTTTAAAACCTGCTGTCAAAACTGTTAAATTGAAACTGTAAAACCTTAAAAATAATTTTATAACAACTATTTTGCACTATTCATTGTTGAGAAAACAATACATCAGTGAACTTCTCTTATGAAAATTGGAGTTTTCATCTGTTCATAAAATCAATATTGAATTAGCAAGTTTTTGTAAGGGTTCTGATAATCAGAAAGATTCATTTATTGAATCTGCTAAAATCAGAGAAATAAATTGATATGTCTATGTATTCCAAAAATATATAATTGCCGAAAAAGGAATTGGTATAAATGAAACAAATATTTAAATAAAAGGAAAGCAGTATTTAATTTTTCTCTTGGAAATGATCAAAATTTATCTCATTATTTATAACATTTTCTAATATTGATGAACTTAAGAATTTCCTTTAAGGGTTTCATTCGGAATATTAATATTGCATTAAAATTTTGAAGGTACTTGATTTTTATTTGGCACACTATTTCTAAATGTGAATAAATAATTATAATGCTGTGCATCAATGAACTGAATCAATAGTCAATTAACGATGACAATTTTCAGTTTTAGATAAACCTTGATTTTCATACTTTATTAGTTCTTCAAATGTGTTTGAAAGTTGAGGTATACAAAAATAGGGCATAGTATAAAGAAAATAATAAATTAGTGTTTCTAAGATATTTATGGCGAGAATTGCTCAGTGGCAAAGCTTTTTATGCACATTAAATCTTTTAAGGCTCAAAATCCTCACATCAATGTGGTATGGAAGTTTGAAAAGGGTGATACCTCAGATTTTGTCCTTGTTACTTGATTGCGATTGCCAGCTCGATAGCTGTGAGGTAGCGTGCTTGCCTTGTAAGCCCAGTTATGGGTTTGATTCTGACTGGAGTCGATAGATTTTCTGTGGATGCAATAATCATAGGCATGCATGTCATGATTATGTGGCATCCCTTGAGTATCAATTTGGATTTGGTACTCTCTGCAAAATTAAATCGCATCAATACTTAGTATCCAATGAGAGTTTGAATAGCATAAAAAATTCAAACATCACAATTTAGTAGTGGAAGCCACCACTAGAGGGTGCCACCAATGAAATGGCTTCCACTCTTGGGGACTTGCCATGTCTGCAAATGGCTTAGCTGCCAAAATGCATTCCATTTAAAACAAATAACAAACATACTTGATTATGATTTAAAATTTCATGGTCCTTTGCCAATAGCCCTCATGTTACTTCTAAGTGCAACATTAATAAATAATCTGCGTAAAATATTTATTTTATTGAGATTTATTGGTATATAAATTAATAAAATTTCTTTTTATCAGAAAGAATTACACACAAACAGTGAAAGTAAAACAAACAAATTTGAAAAAAATGTCTTTCATAATTATTATTGTCACAAAACAATGCATGAAATAGCATGTTTGCCAAATCTATGCTTAACTAATTTTCAAAAGTTCGGTGGCTTTGTTATATGCTGCTTCAAAAAATTTTTGCAAGAATGTTTATTTTTAATACATACACATGTGATTAATATGTAAAGCATTGAGCTTTGTTATTTGAAAACCATCTGTGCATGTTGCTTAGCACTATTGAAGCCAAGTTTGTACTTTGATATTCACTTTTACTCTCAGGACCTACTGGCCGACCTAGAGGATCTAGTCTTTCTCATGCATGTGCCGCTGAATCAATCTCCTCTAATACTTTTTACAGGAAAGAAGACAATTCCAGGTTAGCGTTTATTCTTTTATATTTTGTTACTAATTTCTGAGATTTGCATGTATAATAAATATTGCTCTGAGATTTTTTTTTATGAGTCCTGTTAAAATCTCATGTTTGTAATTTTACTTTGTAGTCATTCTTACATAAAGCTATTTTATCCAAATGAATAAGTTAAAATACCCTATTCGTGAAAGTGAAATATCTTATGACATATTGTTTCCTGAAATTATAGTTTTAGCTAATAAATTTGGTGAAGCACAGTGGCTGAGTAGTTAATGCATCGCGCTTCCATGCCACAGGTTCGAGGTTCAAACCCTGGACTAGGCAAGGTTGACTCAGCCTTTCATTCCTTCAGTGGGTAGATGAATTAGTACCAAGCTTGCTTGGGAACTTAACACTGGAGGTTTCGCGTCAGACTGACCACCAGACCAGAACATCTGCTCATGCACCTCAGGGCCCATGGTCGCATGTACTGAGTTGGGCACAGTAGGCCTCGGCCCTCATGGACTGTCATGCCACTAAGTTAATAAATTTGGTTGTATTGAATTCTGAAAGGTGCATCACTGACATATCTCTCTTTGTATATATATGAAGGTGGATCAAATATAAGACTAATAATGGTTGACAATTTATATAGGTATTTTACTGTAGCAACACCCTGATAAAGTTTAAATAATTTATTTGATGGTACTTTAATTTTCATTTTTTTATTTTTAGCATGAGTAAGTAACCATAAAGTACCTACTGCTGTTGCATGAAGAAAAAATTATTAAATTAAAGGATGAAAATATTAAATCTATTAAAATTTATCACACACTTAATTTAGTAATGACATATTTTATTAAGATCTAGTGTGCAAATAGCACAAATATTTAAAAAAGACTTTGAAGAGGTTGGAATTTTAGTTCTCAATAGTCACAATTATGAATAAATCTAACATTTACCAAAATTGGTTACAAAAAAAGGCATAAATTATGAAACCGTGCAATTCTTTATTTGGAATGAATTTAAATTTTACAAAAACACTGTAAAGTGACTGCCTCAAATTTTAAATTCAATTCAAAAGGCAATACAAAAAAACCCTTCAGATACATTTTAATCACAATGAAACAAAGAGGAAATATATTTTTAATGCTGATTTTAATTTATAATAAAGTTGGGTCAATCGCATATCCCTGATATTTAGAGATCCAATATAGAATGGTATTCAGAAAATAAAACACATGAATGCTTTTTAGGATTTACAAGGTATTGTGTATGCAGTGGCAAAACGTACACACCCACATCGAGGGTGGGGACCAGGATTCTATGGGTCCCAAGGTTTGATTGATGTAGAATATGTATTTAATCAACTTACAAAATATTAAAGGCAAAACTTGACTTTGCAGGGGGGCCCTAATATTCTCTGTTATGCCAGTTTTGATCAAGGTCCAGTTAATGCTGTAGGAACTTTTGGAGAAGATTTTAAGTGGCTGTGACGAGGAATGACTACCATGAACTCATGGTCAATGTTTCTGTAGAACGGCAGGATCTAGTCTTCATACCACTAAAGGCTCTCCTTATAGTGGGGCTGATACTCATTAAATCTTTTGGGCCTCAACGTTTTCACATTGGTGTGGTGTAAAAGTCAGAAGAGTAGGGGTGATAACTTGGTTGTGTGTGGCCCTTGTCATTTGATTGAGGCTCAGTTTATGAGCTGTCGCATTGCTTCCGAGTGGGACAGTAATAAACAGTCAATCAATGAGGCGAAGGTTAAAGAGCATACAATCTAAAAGATGTTCTGTTGTGATCTACAATGTTGTCCTTTTCTAGAACAATGCAAGACTCGGAACAGCTGAGAAAAATTAAAGAAATTTCATTAAACAACACTCAATCTCCATACTTGGTCTCTATGTCATTGTTTAAATCTTTCAGAGTGTTAAGAAGAGAAAGATTTTTATGTAGTATTAAATAGAAACACTTGTGTGCAATTGGCTTCGAATTTGTTCTGTTTTTTTTTATCATGTAAGAATGAAGAAAATTCCCAATATATTAAAAGTGTATATCTCAAAAGAATTATACAGTAAAGTAACATTGGTTTAGTTTTCCAACATAATCTTTAAGAAAACTTTTTTAACCTCTCTTGTTTATTTTTGATCCACTCATATACATATAAATAAATTTTCTCAAAGCCAAATTAGTATTTGAATTTTTGATATTTATAGGAAATATAATTTCAATTAAGCTTAAAACTTCCTGTAGATTTTTGAATTTATTCAGAACAAAATTTTCTCTGAAAGTATTTTAAGTAATGCTTGTTACAGTTTAAAGAGATTTAATAAGACTTATGGTTTAATTTTGAATGCATTTTTCAAAAAATTAATCCTTTGTATCTTCAAAATTAGATCATAAATGGAAGAAATAAATTAATATGCCAACTTTATTTAAAAATACCTGAATGTCAAAAAGATAAGGTCACTTTGCAAGAGATTGATTTTGTGTTGCGAAATTTGTAATTGCTTGCGTTATTGCAGTTAACCCTAAAATTTCAAAACATATTTTCTATTGAAAAGAAATTGTTAAAATTGATTTTAATAGCTGTGATTTATAAAAAATATTGAAAATTGTTTAAATAACGATAGAATAAATATTGCAAGAAATTTGTATCCTGTTTCTGTATGCATCACGATTCATCTTGGATTTATGTATTCTTACAGAAATGGATAACTGTATGTGTTTTTATGCTCGTTTTAATTTGATTAGATTTCTTTTCTGATTGTTTTATTATTAGAATGAGACAACAAGTTCAAGTGGAAATCATGCATATGTTATTTATTAATATAACAAATAAATCCTCCAAATTTAATCATTTGTGGAATTGTCTATTACATAAATTTATTAGCAATGAAATTAAAATAGTCATTTTAGACTGCTATTGATTTGAAGAAAAAGCAATGATTAAACTTTTTAGAGTTGAAGTTATACTTACGTTTCCCTGGTATTTTTTTTATTGTAAAATGTGGCCAATCTAATAAATGCATCAGTTGTCTTTGGTTTGTGCTTACATATTCAAATTTTTTTTTAACATGTGTTTTCCACCATAATTATTTTTGCATTTAATTCAGGAATGAATATTTTAGCTCATTTAAAATACTTTGTAAGGATTCTTAAATATGTACATTTCCATTTCAGCTCAAATTCGGAAATAATATACTCCTTGAAAATGGAAGCAACTCCTAGCCATCCCAATGAAATATTGATCAATCAACTGTCAGAAGGCAGGGATACAGTTGACTTCCGAACCTACTTGTCCAGTAAGATGGAGAAATTTGATCGTATGGATCTCGAAGGTAAAAAACGAACAGAAGTGTATTCAGTCAAGCAAGTACTGCAAAGTGTGGAACTGCCTTGTAGAACAGCAGGCATTATAGACTCTGAAGGTCTTAATGCCGCTATGGCAAACAGAAGGTTCCTAGAATCCACAACAGAACATCCGACAGTCGATGCACCAGATGGGAAGAGTACAAAAGGCAACGACAAATTGTCCTTGAACAGACAACCTCGCTTTGTGTAGTAGTGTGAAAATTCAAGTGCTGCCTTTTAGTAGTTGTATATAATTGTGTGTATATGCTTATGTATAAGCGCTTGGATGTGCCAGACTTGACTCTTTGTGAATACCTCATCTGTACAGCATAAAAAGCAAGACCATACCAAAAACATTTTAACGTTTTCTCCGGCTGTGGCAGGATCAGCAACAGAGGCTAGTGTAAATTTGCAAGCCTTAGTCACAAAAATCAAAAGAGAGATTTATATATATATCTTATTTTGTGTTAGTAATCTGCAGCAGTAGAAACCTGTACATGGGCTTTGCAGTTTTTTCCTTGAATTTTCATTACATGTCACTTCTCTTTTCTACTTACATGTAGTAATTGTGCATTTTTTTTTTCTCTTCAAAAGCTAATTTTATTTTCAAGGTTGCACTTGCATCTGTTTATTTAGAAAGTCTTCTAAATTCTTTCAAAAGATTTTGGATGTGAAAAGGCAGAAGAAGCTGAATTTCTGCCAAGTTTCTTCAAAAATTGACTGCTAAGTGGGGTTTTTTTCTTAATAGGGAAAAAAATGTTTCTTCATAGCGTTTTAGTTATGTGATAGTAAATGATGGATTTCAGTTTAAGTTATCTAAGAGGTTATCTTACGGATAAATCTTTTTGAAATGTGTTGCATAAATTTTTTAAGGCGACGGCAAGAATACTCATTATCCTATCTTGCTTGTTTTGTTTTTAATTAATAATATTTTTAACCTGAACCATCTTTCTTGTTGCTGTTTATTAGAATGGAATTATAGATATTATAGGTTGTTATATTCATTGTAAAAAATTTTAATAATTTGAAATACACATCAGTACTTAAATATCCTAAAATAAAATCAGTGAATATGAAGAAAATTGACTTTTTGCCATTGTATAAAATTCTGCTGAACTGACATAGATTAGAGGTGCAAATTTTATTATATTAAGGTGTTTATATATATATACTTCTAAATAGTCAATTCTATTGCACCAGTTTAAATGTTATGAAATGCAGAAACAAAGCTCTTTCAAACAATGAACATTTTAGTAAGGAAAGAAGCTCAATTTATTGTTGATCTGAAAATATTTTAACTTAAGAATTCTGAAATTCTATAACATATTAAAAACATTTAATTTTCAAAAATGTTTTACATCTTATTTATATATTGATTTTAAGTTTTAATTATATATAATCTCATTAGGTTTGTAATTAAATAATTACAATCTTAATTTTATTATTCTATACATTTTTCAATTTTACTAGATTTACTTTAAAGCACTAAAGAAGTTTTATTCAGTATTTAACTCGAATGATATAGATGCTATTGTGTTTTAAATAATTATACCTTATGCATGTTGTAAGTTTGAGACGTATAATTAATAAAAGTGGTTTTGTTTATTTTAAACCAGAAGATGAGCTTTGTGACATTATGTTAAGAACTGCAATATATATGTATCAGTATTGAAGACTTCGCTGTGCTAATCAAAAATAGAAAAATATAGATTTATATATCATATATATATTTGTAATTTGTCACATGTTGAGAAATGCAATTAAAATGTTTCTTTGGTTGAATTGTAGTTTCTTTTTCTAGCTGAATATCAGTTATGCTATACTATGTATGGTACATTCCTGATCGTACTCTAGAACATATAGTAATCCAAGTCATCTTTTCTTCATTTTGAGAAATCAAAAGATGAATAGAAAAGAGGCTGTAGGAACTTTTGTCTTATTTTCGGCTGAAATGAAACAGCTATTATTTCAATCAGTGGATTTGATGGCATAGATTGCATTTATGCACACAAATCAATTTTAAATGGAAGTGAATGAAATAAAACACAATAAGAGAAAACTAAAAACTTTTTATATTATACATTTTTATTTTTCAATGATTTACTTAATTTCAAAGTATTTTCTTTGCATAACCACCTGTGTATTGTAACCACAGTTTAAAATGGTCGATCTAAGGCCTTATTACACTTCATTTGTTATCTGCCTCGCAGACTGCTGAAATGAGATACATGTGTTCCGACACAATTGACACATCAGCAGCTCACATGTGCTTTTGATTTATCTTTTCAATTGAATTAGAATCTATATGATTTTTATGTACATAATAAATAATGCAGAATTTGATTTGATTAAAATGAAAATGTACTATAATTATTTCTATTGCAATTCCTTTTTTTACCATCATGTAACACTGAAAAAATCCATTACAGAAGAACGAAAATGCTATGAAAGCCATTCATAAATGCATTTATCATCACATTCAATTTAAATTTTAAAATGTGTTTTAAGATTTATATCTTCACACTGAAAAATCAATCAAGCTTCCCCCTTGATCACATACATTTTAAAAGGCCCTCAAGAAATAATTCCAAAACAACTCAAATGCAGAAGAAAACAATAAAATTTTGAGGGAGGAGGAAAACAAAATAAATTTCTAAATTTATTCATTTTCACTGTATAAATGAAAGTGGCATGATGAGTTTCAAGGTTGGGAAAGTTACCTTGTTAATTGTTCATAAAAATTTAATAGCAATGTAAAATGTATAAATATCAAATTTTTTTCCCTATGTCAATGCTTATGATAAATGGCTTGACATTTTTATACGAAATTTTTTTCATGTATAATTTCATTATGTAATCACTCACCAAGCAGATTGATTAATAATATAAATCAAATGCATTACATATTCTACTTGGCTAATGGGGAAAGATTTGCAATAACATTAAAGATGTATGTCAATTTTTACTAAAGTTTAAGTTTTTCTCATAACTTACAAACATAATATGATGAAATGCATTATGGAGTGGACATGTATCATTAAAGCTAAAAAGCTTGAAGATTAAATATAAACTTAAGAAAAGTTTCAGTTCATTAAAAAACGTTTGTGTGCAAGAGCGATTTTATTAATGAAATACCTCAGACATATTAATTTATATTTCAGAAAACTGTTTTGTACTATTTTGTTTTGTTTTGGGTGAAATATTTAATACTAAGCAAATGAAATGGAAACCAAACTTTAGATAACATTTAAATTTTCTTTTAACCCAAGTTTTCGCTGCAAAAATTGAATCTCTCAAGCTACAGGCTAAAGAGTCCACAGTGTTGGTCTAAATACGAACCTATGGTTCTAAAATCTTAGAGTAAGTTTTTTAAAAGTTTGCTGATGTGTGTGAGCATTACAAATGAGTGATCATGTTGTACAAGGATATATCTTTATAAAATATGTCACTCGTGTAGCAACATTTCCAGCAGTCTCTAGACAAGTTTCTCGGCAATAAATTTCTACTCTAATTATTCAACTGACAGTACTGAGAAACAATAATTGTATGGATCAACTCCAGTACTTTATTTTTTGTATTGCATATATTTTGCAGTATAACTGTACAAATCTATAAAGTGTAAAGGCTTCTCTCACGCTTTAATAGCAGATAAAAATGCGAGTTCTTAATTTTTATATTTGATTGTGCTCAGCTTACATATGAAAGAATCTTTTTTTTAAATAAAACTCATCCTTTATAAGTAATTTAATTTATACAAAATACAATTAAAAATAACTTAATTTCAAATTGAATTTATTTTTTTCCTTTTCAAATTTAGAAAGCTGAATCATAACTAAAACTTCCCTGTATTATAAATGCTTTGTTAAAAAATATTAGAGTTCTCATACTGAAGTTGATCCACTATTATAGAAAATAACATTAATGAAGGGATAAGAGTTATTATTGTACAAGGAATGAAAAATCATTATAAACTCTAGCCAGCACAATATTCAAGTACACAGGCAAACAGCACAGAACTCTCGGATATATAATATATACAATGGGTTTTGGTCACATAAAACGTGAACCCTTCAGTCTTTTTTTTATTAACAATGGGCTTTCAAGAGTTTCTCGGTTGCGACCTATTCTCGTAAGGTCTATCTCTCGTGCCAGGACCAGCATGGTTCAATAAATCGGAATGTAGACTTGTCCAATTGCTTCGTGTTCAGAGAATATAGCTCTGGTAAGATAGATATTTTTATTTTCTCTTCTAAGAACTATAGATAATATAGTAGATCACTTTTGTACAGAATGATATACAGCAATAGGCTTTTATAACTTTTTAAAAGTTTTGTTTTTTCCTCCTTTTATCAATATCTACAACACATCACATGTGAAAAGCATATTGTACAAATTAAAAAGAGGCTTAAAAAGATGAAGAGAAGAAACAAAAAAAAGAGGATGTGCTAAAAGATTTCGTACAGGAATACAAAAATAATGTTTGAGGGAGTCGAAAGGAGGCATTGGTAGAAAAATTTTAAGAAAAGGATACAGGTAAAATTACAAAGGACAGGTGTAAAAAAATTTTACAATATACTCCGTTTGTTCATAGATGACATTTTGAATTTGAGTCTTTTTTTTTTAAATTTGTTTTTTTTTTGGTCAAGAAAGATCGAGTTTCTGCCTTATCTAGAGGTGATGAGTGATATGACCAATACTGAGTGGTGATCGTTTAGTACACGTGAAAAAAGTATCACCGTTATTGAATTATCTCTACACAAAAACTTGATCCCCAGGTAACAAACACTGTCTGTTTATGATAGTCTTGACAAATGTCCATGAATAACACCATACTGCCTTTGATTTGCTCAGCTGACGCTTTGGTCTATCTTCAAAAAGTATCTACGTGTGTATATATAAATGTATATATATATATACACTGTACATTTTTCATAGTGAATTAAATCCACCTTGAGAGCAAACACACGCAAGGTTCGAACAATGAAGTATCGCCTCATTTAGTAAACAATTTCTGATAATGATAAAAATACATATTTATGCATTTCTCAATGTAATTTTACAATGTTCATGATTATTATACAATTCTCCTTCTGACAAGAGGCAAAAGGAGGGAAAATAATTCTCGAATTGGAAGCGAGAAAAAAACATTTTCTGGGCTCGTTATTTTGCTTTTGTAATTTCTTATATATTTTCAATGATGGTGGCAGTTTATGGTAGGAGTAGTTGGTTGGGGCTAAAGGTGCACATGAAGACAAAGCAACAAATTCTATACAACTGGATGTGGGGGTGGAAATTGTCTTTGTTTTCTACTACATTGTTTCGTCTTCGCAGTGGAGCAGCACTTCAGAAGAATGCCTGTTGCACACTCATATTGGGGCCTCAGTATCAAACAGTGTTTCTTTGTGAAACGAGTCATTGTGACTTGGACTCGAGAAGATGAGTTATTGCATGAAATAGTCCGGATGCTCAGTAGGCGTGTCTTTCTCAAACCTCTTCGCCTCCTCTTGCATACTCTCTTTAATTTTCAATATTGCTGCAGATTCATTCTGATCCTGAAATAACAGAAATAAAATTTAAAACAGGAACAATCTACTGAGTTAGGTATAAATTTTTCACTTATCTTTTAAATAACTTTCGTTATTCATCTTCTATCCGTCGCTTTATTACACATATCTTTTCATTTCCAGCACAAGTGAATTTTATAACTATTTAATTTTAGTTTTAAAAAACCATTTAAAACAGATATTTTACAGTCTCCTTTTATACATTTTTTTTAAAAAATTGAATTAAAACTATTTAATTTTGTTTGCAATTTATATTACTGTCCCTCCCTTTAAAATTTTTGGTATTCTCCCCTTTCTGTCCAAGTTAACATGATACGAATTAAGACTATTCTCTGAAAAAACAATGAATTTATGATTAAACATGTCTTTTGTTGATGCAATGAAATCAATACTTCGCAAATAACACAAACATATTTTAAAGGAAAATTTATAATTATGAAAAGTATTCACTTCATATTTATAGACACACATACACAAACACATATATAGAAGACTGGATAAACAAACATGCCACAATCACAACAAAACCACCAAAACACATCAATTAAATATTTTCTAAATAAGGTTTCGTTTCACAAAGTGGAAAATATAAGTAAAAAATCAAGTTTAAAACAAAAAGTTCATTTGTTTGAAAGAAAAAAAGTATTTGTCAAAGCAAAAGACAGTAAAATATAACTAAATTATATTAAAAAAAACTTTTTTTATTTGAGAAAAATGTTTGTGTACTACCCAGTGTGTTTTTAGTCTAAAAATAAAAGTTTCAATATGTTTACACAGAGATAAAAAATGCAATACAACACAGCAACATATGTAAACAATAAAACTGACAAGATTTGAATTTAAAAAATGTAATCGTGCATAACATTTAATACCATATCAAACACCAATAAAATAAAGAGATTGAAATAAAGAAAAATGGAAACATTTAATTACTTAATATCATGCACATGATGCCAAAAACAAAAGTTAATATTCCACCAAAAAATAATAATTTTTCCACATGAATTTAAAAGAACCATTTCCAACAAAGAGTGCTTGGTTCAAAATAATGCATTCAGCAAGTGGAAAAAAACATTAGGATCAGAAAGAAAGAAAAACAACAAACACCTAAACAACATACATTTTTACCATTATACTCCAATTTAGCTGCCTGAAATGAGATACTTACAGTATTTCAAAGAGAAAATTTCCTCTAAATTATTGGTAATATCTATAAAAACATTAAACACTCCTCCGTTAATTAATATTTCTTTTAACTACTAAAATTATAATTTATTCTCTTAATATATAATGCCATATTTTTCAAATGCTATCCAAAGTTGCTAAATTATATTACTCAATCAAAACTGTTAATATACAAACATATTTTTAAAGACAAAATCTTTAAAACAATACTTTTTGAATTATTTGTACTAAATTATCATCACAGCATTTGATTTTAAGCCTTCAATAAAAATGGAATTCCAATTTTAATTATAGTCAATAGAAGGATATTCAACTGAAAAACCACAAATTACCTACTTTTAAAAATATTTATTAATAAAAATTTTTAATAAAATTTGTGTGAGCAAGAATAACACAAAATTAAAGTTCCTTTCATAGAAAAATTTACAAAAGATGATTCTTTCAATGAAAAACAAAAAACACATTTTACCTTCATAGACAAACTATGAAGTGTAATGAATTTTAATAAACAAATAAGATAAAGAATTTCAATAAACGATTCATAAACAAAATTTATTTTGAGGCATTTTGGATGGTTTTGATTTTGAGTTCCAAAATATTTATATCATGAAAAAGGAAAAAAATTTCTATATACAATATAGTATGCTTTAAAAATTTAATAATTCATCTTTTCCTATTTTTCAATACAACATAGTGAATTTCACTAAGGGTTTATATTTTTAGCTTTGAAAATCATTTTTGGGGATTAACTGATGAGGACAACATATAAGCTGTTTCCTACTGCATCCTCAATTGGTTTCCACATCAAGCCCACTATATGTTGGGTTTTAGTGGCTTTAGGACTCAAAATCTCAAATTGAGAAATACAATAACAGCCAAGTGTTCTCGACAACGAACACTTGGTGGGTTACTGTGGCCCCCATTGGGAAGCACAATATTTAAGTGGAGGTTGTATAATCAAAACATATTTTAAAACTTCTTATACTTTATTTTAAAATCACATGGATTTTTTTTTTTTCTATTTTCACTTGCAGACTCTTTTTTTTACCCAATAAATAAAATAACTATAAAGTTTTGGAGTTATGAAAAATTTTACAAGATTAAAAGTAGTAAAGAATTCAAGCTTTCACTTGCATGAAAGGGCAAACTATTTTTAAAACAACACTACTTATTAATTATTCAGTGGATTTCTTGAATAAATCTAATTACTTAATAACATAAATAAAACTTCTCTAATTTTTAGAATATCTTTTTTCCTTTACAAACATGTTATTTCAGTAGACAAGAGTTGTATTTCTCAAAAATACTTACATTTTCTTGTCCATAACCAGGAATACCGTAATCACCCATTGAAGGGCCTTCTTCTCTGGGTGTACCAGGGCCATTTGCAGGAGAGTTCTTCATGCCATCCAAAGTATCACCTTAAAATATATCAGATAATTCAATTAATTTTATTATAAAATATTTCATCCATTAATTAAATCATTAATGCATAACATTATAAGTATAAAAAGAATACAAGATGTTTAAATAACTCAAAATGGAACAAAAAACTTCAATTATAAAAATTTGAGGGAATGAAAAACATCTAAATACCATACATGTAAAAACTTCAATAATAATAATATAAAGTTCAATGGCAGGATATAGAAGAGTGTTGCTGTAAGCTAACTGCAACTGAACAATTAAAAGCATGAATCATGTAGCTAAAAAACACTTTATTTCTAAAATCTTTAACTATATAAACATAAATAATAGATCTTTCAATTCTTTATCTTCAAAATAAAAACACTTTTAGCATTAATTATCACAAAAATTGCCAAGAAGCTATATTTTATATGGGATTAAATTTTCATTTTTGCTAGCTAAATTAAAAAACACTGCTATTATTTTCTAAATTTGGGCTAATATTAAGCACTTAAGCTTATATATAATGTTAACTCAGTTTCTATAATTTTTACTATCCACAAAAAAGGACAATTCATTCTACTGTCATTACAAGTCAAAATAAGTTTCTATTGAAAATAATTTTTTAACTTCCAGCATTTTACAGGGGAAAAAAAAAAGAATATACTTATATTTACCTGCAGATGACATTCCGTTCATGACTGGTGGTCCCATTTCAGGCCCCATGGAGCCTATTGGTCCGTCAGGTCCAGGTCCCATAGGGAACTAAAAAATAAGCAAATATTTAGAAAACTATTTCTCGTATGAAATCTCAAAACCAGAGTTGGCATTTACTTTCACAAAAAACAAAAAATTTGAAAATATATAATACAAAATTGTATCTTTAGTTATAAGAAATCTTAACCAAATTTAACTAGAACTGAAAATTATTTGTATACCCATCACTAATAAGCAATTATTGAATATATACAGGAATAACTAACTCGCTTGGCAAGGTTTAATTCTGCTGACCTTGCTAAAGTACAGTCAGTATAATTTAAGTAATAAATTTCACTAGGATTGATTAATACTCTATTATATGGTTTAGAAACAAAATATTTCCATTTAAATAAGAACTGCTGGTAAAAATATTCCCTCTTTGATCACATTTTAGAAAAAATTACAATATCTGAAATGAAATGCTATTGTGAAGATCAGATAAGATGGAATGAAATAAGCAAAAAAATTGTTTGCCTTATTTCATGAGTGATTTTTGCAGCTTAGTTCCTTCAAATGGTTATAATTTCAGCAGATTCTGCCAATGTTATGGAGCGTTCTCAAACCAATTCTTAACCCCTTGATGACAAATCTGTCATTAGCATAAAAGAGAATGAACTTGTAAGGAAGAAAATGTACAAACAAAAATCACATTAAATAACTGAATCATTCAATGCAAATGGGAAAGCATACAAATTGATTGAAGAAAATGATTCAACTGAAGGGAGATTTGAAACAAAGAGAAAATTATATCCTGTGCATGATATACAAAGAAGGGAACAAAAAAAAAAAAAAACGTTTACAGATTTTCTGGTTGAAAATGGTTTCCCATTTTCATTTTCTAAATATCAGGTAATAGAAGTATTCCATTATTGTTATTTTTGAGCCATCTTTTTCATTGATTATAGGTAAATATAGAAACATTTCTGTTTCCAACAAAATTTGATAATAGGAAGGAATTACTTATTTTCTTATATAAATAAATTTTCACTCAGTGTTAATTCATTTAATGCAGTACTTTATACTAACCACAAATAACAATATTAAATATGAAACAATGTTTCAGTTGCATTTTAAAGTTAGTTAAGAAGAATTAAGCCATGAAGGGTTTATCTATAAAATTTAACTATCAATAATATTAATTATTATTAACATGTTTTCCTCTTTTAACGAATTTAATTCTTTTTTTTCATTTTAATGAATAAGTCTTTTGCATTTTTTCTTATTTTTATGAATGCTTTTGATTTTACACAAAAAAAAAATTAGTAAATACTCTTTAACAATATTAAAATAATTACCCCAGGTATACTTCCGCCAGGAACAGGCTTCATCATTGCATACATACTTTCACCACCGGAACTTGTTGAATCTATAAAAGAGAAAAGTTAAATATTGACTTAATTGTACAAAATTGTTTTCACATATCTTGAAAGACACCAGTATTAACAGATTCAAAAATTTCCAACATTCACAATAATTTCATATACATGGATGTAGTTATAAAGTGCAAAAATAAAAAAAACATAACAAAGAAAAAACATTATGTATATATTACACAATCAGGCGAGGAATTTATAATATAGCTCAAAAATAAAATCTTGCAAGTAATTGCAAAATTTAAATGCATGCTCAAAACATCTTAAGAAACAATACCAAGATATGAACAACATGGCACTTTTATATGAAATGACATAAATAAGCAATGATAAATGTTAATCAATTAGCAACATGCAAAATGGTTAGACAGTTATCACCTTTCAAACCAACACCTTCATAAAACCTGTTCGTTAAAGCCAAACAAGATAAATATAAAAATGGATTAGGCTTGCCTTCAGGCAGTACCGATTGCTGAAAGGCAATAACTATGATAATTAGTTGAACCTTTGAAAGTTATAAGCAAAGCTGCAAAAATATTACAACGGGAAAGCACATTTAAATGCATATTGCCATTCAAAAAAGCTATCTTGATACAACGCGATTCATACATTGAAACAAAATAGTCTTCAAAAGTTACAATTTTTACTAGCAATTAAAGAGCTATAATTTAATTAAGAAAATATTTTTCAATACATTAAAATGCATAGTATTATTGAAGTAACAAAAAGTCCAAATAATTTTAAGACAAAAATTTAGTATGTCATGTTTGATATTTCGAACACACATACTTCTTTTCTTTCTATCTATCTTTATGCTTCATTTTTTTAAAAGATACATTTTAATCATTAAAAAGTTAACTAATAAATTGTTACAATGAATTGAGAAATGAAATGGGAAATATGCGGGTAACTATTCCCTCAATAATTCTAAATAATAATAAAATTCAACCATCCACAACATTTCTTTTCCAGTAGATGCAGTAATTCTTTGGTCTTTGTAATTCATCAAATTATTTAAATTAATGCAGAGTATGATATAATCCTTAATCAATTATTTCTTCTCAATTTAATTCTGCATGGATATAAAACATAATCCAAAAAGGAAAATAAAAATTATTAATTAGAAAAAGCTAAATCAACAGAGAAATTATCTTGTTTATTTCAAGAGAGCTTATTAAATGGCAAATAATGCAAGGGGAGAGGGGTTAGAGATAAATAAAACACAGAGCAGACACCAATAAGTAAAGAAATAGAAAAATAGAGGGAAGGGAGATTATGCAGTCACACATGGAATAAATAACAAATGGTTAGTTTTAAATCTGCATCGGATGTTCACCTCTTCTCGGCGTAGAAGTGTTCATTCTGTGGCTGGCTGGGGAGTAAGGACCTGATGAACCTAAAAACAATACATGAAGCCTGAAATCAGTGCAGGAAAAAGCAGGGAAGTAGCTCTCAACAACAGGGTGTGGATGTGCAGTAAAGAGCCACTTCAAAGGAAGGATCTGCAGGATGATTTTTCTTTCTTTTTATAATCAAAAAAATTAAAGCAACCGTATAATTTTACCAACCAAGAAACTAATAAGACACAATTTTGAGTTTTATGGCAGGTAATTTATTAATATCCTTCCTCTAGTAATATTAGCATAATATTTATAAATAATATAATGGGCTATCTAACTTTATCAATTATTTTGTTTATGATATTCTATGTTTTACTACAATTAGAACTTAAAGATCCTCTTTGTTTAGTGTTTAAAAAATTGAACATGAACTCATTTTTTTTTCAGCCTGAAAAATACTGTAACATTAATATTACATTCAGAGATCTTTATCTGATAAATAGATAGCTTTTTATGTTATTATTTTTTTTGTTCAAATCAATTCTTTTGTTTCTTAATGTATCTCTTACATTGCAAAGTTAAAAAATTTCCGAGTCTTTGGGTCAAGATGTAATGAAATTGATATATGTGTTATAAGCAAACAAGCTTATTTAAATGTTAGGACTTCTACAGTAATATTTGGCAAAGACAGCCTAAAAACCTGACTAATTTCCAAAGGAAATCTACGATTTCTATTTCATGATAAAAATATAAAAGTCATAAGGATTACTAAATAATTATTTAGTTCTTTATGTATTTAAAAAAATTATTTATACAATATAAAATGCATTTTTATAATGAGCCAATAAATGTATATTAATCTAGCATATAGAAAATAGTATATTATAGGTTTTGTATGATTTAACACAAAAATGTAAGTACTGATACTAAATATTTTAAGGAATATAGATATGAATTTAAATTATTTATATATTATGCATAATACTAGATAAATAAATTATTAATAGTTTTTAATTGTTTAAATTTTAATACTTAATAATTATACATCATTCCATTAATTTATAACTAGAATCTAAGTAATACAGTAATGTATTGGTAAAGTAATTTCATTCTAATTTAATACTTTTTTTTACAAAGAAATAAAATTTGAAAAACATTTAATTTTTATCATAATTAATAAAATATAAAAATTAAGAAATACTTTAACTGAATTTACCAAAAATTTCAAGATATTGTAAAAAAAATAAGTAATTGAATAAAATTGATTGCTAATAACAATTCGACCTGCAGACACTTCCTAAGTAAAACAGTATCAAACAGAAAAGTAGAAAAATAAAAGTGTTCAGGCACAAAAAAGCACACACATGGGAAAGAAAGGTTGTGCAAAGACTGAACAAAATACAAAAAAACATAGCAAAACAAAAATAAATTAAAATTAAAAAAAAAAAGACTAAGGGTAAGGATAACTTCTAGGGGAAATGACATGAAAATTTAAAATACACTGAACATGTAAAACACAGAGCAAAAATATTGAACAAACATTTCAGAAAATTTTAATTAGAATATCCAGTACAAATTATTACAGCATATTTATTTTCAAAAAAAAAAAAAAAAAAATGTGGCTGCAAAAAATTTAAATGTTTAAAAATAATAATTTTGACTTGTTTCAAGTGGACTGATGTAAATAAAATTAAAAACTTTAACTTAGTCTTTTTGATAATTTCAAGTTTAAACTAATTTCTTTTTGTGGTTATCTAGGAAAATAATATATCAGCTTAACGGACAAAATACATTCCTTATCTCATTTATTTGTATTTCCATTTTACAATTATTTTTTTTTTGAGTTTATGTATATTGTACTAAAAGCTATCAATTTCTTTCATAAAATATTTAAGAAATTAATCTAGTGTTTGAAAACAGAAAAATGTAACAGGAACACACACGTATTAATTTCCAATTAGTTTATGAAAAGTGGCAGGATGGAAATATCCCATATAATTAAGTTGTTAAAATTTCAGTTTCCAGTTAATTAAAAAATATTTTGTAGCCAATGACAGTGCATTAAAAATATTTGTAATGTCATTATATCACAAATACAATATTCATCATAGCTGTAAGTTATATGAAAATATGTAATAAAATGATTTATATTGTTTAAGTACAAAAGTTTCCAATTTCCATCAATAACAATCTGCAAATAGTTCTTATTTTATAAACATAGAGTGAAAGAAAGAAACAAGTTATTTTAAATTCAAGGCAATTGGATAGTAAAATTCTGAAATAAATAGAAGGTTAAAAAACATAGGAAACATGGATGCATTAAAAAGGGGACATTTTAGCACAGCCTGGCATTCTGAAAATGAAAGAAACTTAGTAGATAAAAATATGCCTCATGCAGGGTCAGACATTTGGGGCAGTTGATTTCAAGGAAATGAGAAACTTACCTTGAGGACTGGGCATTATTGGGGTGCCGGGACCAGGAGGCCCTGTGCTCGAAACAGGTGGACCCTTAAAAAAAGAAAGCAATTCATTAAAAAATATTCCAGGAAAAGGAAACACAAAAAAGTCAATGTAACGAGTAATGACAATTATATAAGTATAGAATAAGCATAAATATATGAATTATACAGCATTCCATTTATATTAGTAATAATTAAGTTTATGTAATAAAGATTTTAAAGAGTGAGAGAGTTCAAATGTGTAGACTTACTCCATAATGGCTGCCAGGAGAAGCAGAAGAATAATTCATCTAAAAAAAGGGGCAAAAATAATTATAATATATTTGTAATTTAAGGCAAATAAAAGTTTAACATGTAAAAAAATGCTTGAAAATATTATTCAGATTTTTTAATAGTATATATATTTATACATACCGTTGACGTATTAGGTTGCCAAGGCCGTCCACCAGGACCTCCAGGCCTGAAATAAAAATTAACAATTTATATTAATGTGAAGAAAAAATATTCACAGGAAAATAGAATATTAATTAGAATACTATATCTGAATTATTTTTGTTTTTAATTAATAATTAGGAACAATATTTGATCATAGTCCCCAGAAAAATGAGTACAATAAAAATATGTAAATTATAAAATTTAATAATTAAAACTAAAAACCAATTAATGCAGTGTTTACCAAGCTGTGGAATTCTGGTTTATACCCTGAGGCACATGAGATTTTTTAAAGGGGAACTTGATGAAATCAATTTGGCGTGGTAAAAAATGAAACTGTGAAAAAATTATAATCTCACTTTCACCTTCAAATTTGAATACAGGTGTGGTGAAAAAATATGAAACAACACCATCCCTTATAATGGGTAATTTAAAAAAAAAATTCTGTTTGGCATATTTGTTTTTGCTATACTTCTTTTAAAGGCAAAGTATTGATCTCCTTTGGTGAATAAAAAGGAAACGAGAGTAGTAAATATTTTCAAAGGCACAATTTGAGACAAGTACAGTAATCATTAAATATATTGTATTAAACATATATTTATTGCACTTATGCAAGACTTCTAAATGTAAAAACTACATATAAAATTAGATTGTTATGAAAAATGAGTAGAGAGGAGCACAACTTTTTTCAATGGAAAAAGGTGGGATGGAAATATAGAAAGGTTGAAAACCACTATTTGTATTAATGGATAAATTTATACTTTTACACTTCTAATTAAAATCTAGATTACAATGAGTCGATTCAAGAGAACAGCAGATAATCAATTTAAAAAAAAAAGTACATGAAATACATAGCAAAACATGCAAGATGCATTTTTGTAAGATCAATCATGAGAAATAGATAAAAGTAGTCGCTAAATGAATTTTTAAGTTGAAAAATTTTATGCAATAAAACACTTGAAAAATAACTGAACACAAAAGAAGATATCAATGCAAATTACATTCTTAATAAGCCCAAAGTGAAAAATCAATATAAAAATATTGCATGATAAAAGAAGTTTTAAGACACTCCAGCAATTTAATACTAAGTAATCAGTATTCTCTTAAATAATTCTTTGGTTTTTTTTATTACTTATTCAAAAATTACTTATTGTACAGAACAGCACAAGTAAAAATTCTTATTTCCATAAAAAATGAAAGAATTTGTTATGTTATAAATAAAGTTCATAAAAAACATTTTTTTATAAATCCAGTTTAAATGCACTATGATCAAAGAATGAGAGCAATTTTAAACATACTCACATGGACATGGGTGGCATAGAGGGCCCACCTGGGCCCATAGTACTGTTAGGAGGTGGCCTCATACCACCGTAATTCTGAAGAAAAAAAAAATTAACAATTTTTTAAATGCTTTCTTTATACATATGTAATTAAAAGCATGATTATCTTAAACCTAGAAATATTCTAAACAAAAATAAGCTATTACAAAAATTTAAACCTCATAGTATTAATTCTTAAAAAAGCAACTTGTTTAATATAATTTGGTTTAACATGCATGACAATAAAATAAAATAAAATTTAATTTAATAATTGAGTAATATTGAAAAGCAGTGGCAAAACACACAGACTACTTTTATGTGTGAGGTGGGGGGGGTGAGTATATTTTAACAAACATGTAGATGAAAGCACCAAGGCATAATCTTTATGCTGGGGAAGTGGTTGAACCCTACCCTTATATGCACCATTGTTGAATGTTCCAATATCCATATAAGTTTCTTCTATAACAGTAACATAATGTCTTTGAATATATATGTATATTATATATATAAGGAATGTTATTAAAATAAGTTTAGACATTTTCCCCACGTGTATGCTAAATCCCACAAACAGAAAAAAATCAAGTTAATCAATTCAAGAAATCCTGTTGGAAAAAAATCAACACCCAATATTTTCAGGAAATTCTTAATAAACTATTGCATTTTTTCATTGCTTCCAAAGTGTCGTTTTGTAATACTGCTTTTTACGCAAGAACAGCCTGAAGTTAATGGAACAAGATTGAGGCTGTAGGTTGGGGTGACTCAATATCTCCTATTCCAGACGATAAATGCGCTCAGCAGCACTGCCGTAGCTAGTCCTGAGTGGGTCCTGTATCAAAATTCCTTGGGGGCCCCTTTTGGATGGCTCCTAAACATTTTAGTATTGTTTTGCTTACACATGTTGGGACCCTGTATCTTGCTGAGTAGAGTCTTGAATTTCACAACAAAATTCCTTAACTCAAGGATCTAGGGGCGTACCATTGTATCACTGATACGCCCCCCCCCAAGCTACTGGGGCCCCAACATGGGCAAGTAAAACTCGTAAAACAAAAGCAACAGTCCTTTTAACAAAGATCCCATTTCCAAGGAATTCTGATACAGGACCCACTTGGAACTAGCTAAGCCAGTGCAAGGATCCTAATTTTTTTGTGCGAAATGAATGGCTTTAGATTACTCAGTATGTAATATCAGTTTGTACTCAACCGAGCTCGGATACAACACTTTGCTTCTTATATTTATTCCTTTGTCATTCCGCCTATATTCCAATCGCATATCTGCTCGTGCTCTTTGTCAAATTCGGGGAAAACAGTCACAAGTGTATATGAAATTTAGATAGTTTTGGACAATAATGAAAAGAATAACAAATTATGTTGCTTTTGATAGGTAATTTAATAGTAATTTTGGAGCGTTTGTTTTATCTTGGCTGGGAGAAAGGAGGAATCCCAATTTTATGGTCCATCTTTTATTCAGCGAAAAGAGTTTAAAAAACTGCAAACATAATCCATGAAAATTTAAAAACTATGATACTTCAATATTTTTTTTAAACAAATTAAATTTAAATAATTTATGAATCAAACGAACAGCTAATGTGCCATAAAATTCTTACTATGAACACAAAAATATTAGTGTTCAACAATAACAAATACTGATTTTATTTTTTTTTCCAAACGATCAGTAGAATAATATTTTGTTTTTGTACTTAAGTGATATAACCTATTCATACCACATAAAAAATGTAAAGGGGTGGGGGATAATTAGGTGAAAAAATTGCTCTAGTTATTATTAGTAACAAAATAAAGAAATAACTTGAGTATATTCTAGAGTACAGAAAAAGATAAAAATTGCAATTCCGTCAGGGAAATAAAAATACATTACTGTAAAAAATTATTTTTTAGAATTTTTTAAAAAAAAAAAATTACAAATATAAATACAGTTGGGAAAACCCGCATCCCTGATTAATTGAACATAAAAATATAGGAAGCAACTTTAACTCTCCAAGAAACACTGACTCTATTTGGGCCAAAAGTTTCTATGGCTGTTATCAAAGATGTCTCTAAAACGAAACTGAAAAGAAACTAATAAATGGATGGTGGAACATAAAAGCTCTTAGCAGTTGGCTGTTGCCAACAATAAATAAGAAATAAAAAGCAATTAAATTAAATCCCCATTCACCATTGACGTCCAATATCGATTTTCTTTAGTACCATAGAAAAATTGGCTTACTTTTTTTCTCACTGTCTTTGTTGTGTAACAAATCTGAGTACCCCAAAGTAACAGTACTAAAAAGATTTCCATTCAATAAATTCAAGACATTTCAGAAAGAGTTTGTTTTTTATGGGTGGATCCAATAAGAACAGAAAATGGAAGTACTAAAGTTTTATTTCTTAGCAAACTGCTATTTCCTTTGAGAGAAAAAAAAAAAAAAAAACAAAAAAAAAAAATATGAAATATACGCAGTTTTGTGTTAAAAATTGGTTGAGTCTTAAATGGCTTTCAATGTCGCCATTCACACAAGATTTGGGATCATAATATTTCTTTAAAAAAACATTTGAAGTTATTTAAAAATATCGAAAATAATCCTAGAGAAATCTGTCTATTAACTTTTTCTCGCCACAACTTCTATATACACATTTTGTACCTGTAACTGTAGTGATGATCTGATTTTGTTATAATTTTTACATGCAATTAATTTTAAAAAGAGGTAAAACAAATTATTTCGTTAAAAAAAAAAATAAAAAAAAATCTAGGCCTGCAATGAAAATACTAATTAAAACTTAAAAAAATGTTTTTTTATACATTTTTTTTTTAAATTCTAAGCGTAAGCCAAAAACAAAAATTAGTTAAGCCTAAAAAGGGAATTAACAATATTGTTAAAAATGCTAGCATATAGAGTAACTTTTTACCATAAAACAATTCCAAATTTCTTTTATCAACAATAATTGTTTATTGTTTGAAAAAATGCAGTACTAAAAAATTTCTTTGGTGAATAAAAAGCTATTAAAAACACTTCGAATATAATAATAGAATAGTTAAGCCTAACGTGAAAATTAACGATACTGATCGCTAAAAATATGCTTATATAATTAGGAACATTCATAAAAACGAAATTCTAGGTTGAATAACAAGAATATATAACAAGCAGGGGCGTAACTACCACTGTATCAATGGTACATATAAGCAAAAAACCGTAAAATTCTAAGATCCTGAATCAAAATGCCTTATGCTTTTTGGGGGCCCCAAGGAATTTTGATACATGCCCACTCGGTACTAGCTACGCCAGTGGAATAATTACTATCCTTTCAATAAATTTTGCATTTTACGCTTTCTTGAAAAAATAGTTTTAAACAGGATCTTCTTTGGAAGTAGTATTCGTAATCGGTAAAACGAACATAATTTGGAATGATTTTTCTGAGTAGAAAACGAACACTATTCAATTATTTCTACGACGACTTGCATTTTAGCCATCTCAACAACTTACATTCGAAAATTCTTTGAAAGTAAGTTTCGTCGAATATACAAAAAATGGAAGAAATGGTTGCATTATTATAATTCTTCAATACTTACCCCTGGATTCATTGGTAATGGTTGACCTCGGGGGGCATTCATTCTAGGGTTCATCGGATTCATACCGGGCGGACCTAAAAAAAAAGAAATAATAATTGTAAGGAATGTAGACTTTGTTTTTAAACTCATGCGTATAAATAGGAATTCGACAACTCAGTAATAACAAAAAATTTAACAATTCGCTTTTCTCACTGTGTTAAACGTATTTTAAAAAGAATTAAAATGTAATTATTTCTTGAAAAACGTATCAAGGTTTTAAAAAAAAAAACGTAACTGTATCCATACACAGCGACGTATACATACTACTTTACTGGATAAGGGTTAAGATTTTAAGAAATCCGTAGACGAAAGCGCCGAGGAGTAACCTTTCCGGTAAAAATTAAAAATCTGTTTGTCCAGAAAGAGAGTTTTGAGCCCCTAAGCCCTACCTTTCTGTACGCCGTGGACCATACATGGAATTACACATATTTTAAAAGCATTAAGAAATACGAATTTTAATTTCAGCCATTTTATATTCCGAAATACGCAAAAGAAACACAAATTCCGTATAATTAGTCTGAATTTATCGGGAGTATATTCCAAGGTGATACAGAAAACAATTTGAGGTCGCATTGATGAGAAGCATTACTGCAAAATACACTTGCAAGAAACTGTATCAAAGAACGTAGGTACATAAATTTTCTAAGTGGAATGTATTAGAGAAATGAATAAAATATTAAAAGTGGTAATACCTCAAATAAACAGAAAAGTAACGCCCATAAATTTATATGAAATACATTAGAAGCCCGGTGGTTGAGTGGTAGTGTATCGCACTTCCACGCCACAGGTCCGAGGTTCAAATCCCGGGCTGGGCAAGGTCGATTCAACCTTTCATCCCTTCAGTGGGTCTGTAAATGAGTACCAAGCGTACTTGGGAACTGAACACTGGAGGTTTTCGGGTCGGACTGACCACCTGACTGAAACATCTGCACAAGCATCCCAGCGCCTAAGGTCAGGTAAACTGAGATAGGCACAGTAAGCCTTGGCCCTCATGTGCTGTTGCGCCACTGAGTTCAGTACACTAGTATATGATTTTAACCCCTTAACTGCTTATTAAGAGTTTCACGATTTGTTTCCCAGTACCACCGTTTTTAAAATAGGCGCAAGTATGCGGTGTATTGGGGGGAGTAAAGGCACAAATATATAAGCAAATTTTCCTCCGAAATAAATAAGGCCTCTGTAAACACTGTGTTAAGGTTCTTTTATTATATTCCAAAGCCTTCGAAATTATTTTACTGATAGAAAAAAAATCGTATTTCGTAAGGATGGATATATACGTATGGGGTACATAGCACACCGGTTGTACGAGACTGATACGCTGGCGGCATTTAAGGGGTTAAGAATCTTTTACCTCTTAAGAATCAGCTCTAGGCATTACATTTTTTCTTCTTAAAAGAATGTCCGCACAATGTCAAAAATTAGGGCCTAATTTTAATTAAAATAAAGTACATGATGTGCAGATAGATGATTTCTAAAATAGATCACCAAATCTCATCTTAAGAAAAAAAAAAAAAACTTCTAAAAGGTTTTGAAAAAAAGACCCAGGATAAAATTGTTATCGAGGCAAAAAATAAGCTTAGTCCCCCATTTGGCGTGCACTCTATACTTTATTTTATTCTCAATTTTATAAATAGAAATGGAAACTGCATGTTAACAAGATATTACAACCCTTTTTTTTTTTTAAATCCATGTCCAGGCCTTTTTCCTGAAAAACTAGTCCCAATCATGGATTTCGCCCTCCTCTACCAAGGGCATAAATCCTCACACAGAGAAAACGGGTTGATCTCTTTACTTAAACAAAAGCCAAACGATTTTGACAGCAGTAGCAAACGTCCCGATCATAACACCCAGAAGACCCAACCAGCCGTTGCTTTTAAGTGCCAATAACTCCACAGTGTCAAAAAGGATTGCACACGGCCGTTCATTGTACCGCTAATGCTGACGCCACCCTTAAATGGGCTGGTGTATATTTACTTAGCCCCAAGTCAAGCACGGAATTTAAACACGAAATTAACCTCGCCAGCCGACATCAAATACGGCTGGCTACCAAGCAAAAAGCAATTGGGCCTCGTAGGCGTACACTGAAGCGGTTTTATGTACTTACAGGCCACTTTATGTAATAACCAACCTCCAGCCACTTCGGATTCTCTTCTTTGGAGAAAAAAAGCCTGCTTATTTTAATGATATCCTTTCTTTTTCTTCATGTAATATAAAAAAAAAAGAACTTTTTCCCCCTCATCCCCCTACCTAAGTCATAAGAGCTAGAGATATTTGAAGCAGTCAATTTTAATTTCATATCGAAAAAAGAAATGAAAAGGGGATTTATTTAATCTTACAAAAGGGTTGTCTGTTCTACACCGGATTACCATTCTTCTGCTTGATGCAATTAGGGGTAAGTGATGTGCTGATGTGTGTAGGGGCAGTTTCGCATCCTGCTTATTTCGATAGAGGAGGGAAAAAACTTACTAGGAAAAAATTTCGAACATAAAAAGGTAATTTGTTCGGTAGTTTATATATATAAAAAACGGCTAAAAAATTAGCGGGTAGAGCCATCATTGTAGATATTCCTGAGGATAAAGACGTGCTGAGGCACTTTAAAGAATAAAATGTAACTGGATTTTTTTTTTTAAAAAAAGAAAAATAAATTGCCAACCATTTACAAATTATTTTTTTAAAAAAAGATCAAATGAAATGGGAAGAAAAACCAAGCCAAGGAAAAAGATTAAAAATTAAAAACGAAGAGGGTGAAAAAACCGCAAATTATTTTTTCGGTAAACTACTACGCAGAAAATAAGAATGTGAAAGACAACACTTAATTTAAGCAGAGAAGACAATTTCTTGAAAGTAATATTTATTCCGGATAAATTAAATAAGTTCTTTGATTTATGTATTTTTTTTTTTTATCTATTACTCAACATTTTACAGATGAATGCAATTTTATATTTTTTAGTACCTGTAGTAAAATACGATTAAATTTTTCTATCAAAGATCTACAAAAAGAGAGCGTTAAAAAGTTTGTTGCAATCTGATAAAAGTAATAAAAATTACAATTTATCAGATTTTTAAAGGGCATACTTATAATGAAAAATTCTCAAAACTTCATGAACTTTTACAAATTAAATCTCAACGTCAACTTTATCCAACATATAATTTATTTTACAAAAACAACTGCAACAAGATGCAGGCAACATCATTTTACAAAAACCCGGACGAAAAAATTCGATTTTAAAATTATTCCTATCCACAAATTCTACTTTTTAACAGTTATGGAAACAGTCATCAGTTAAATATTACAACAAACGATTTATACACTCAAATAAAATCTAATATAATTTTTTTTAGAAAAAGTAATTACATCTACCAAACGATTTACTAGAAAGTAATAAAACGATTTGCTCATGAAAATTTAAAGAACAGTCATTTCTACTAGAAATAGAATTTAGAAATATATTAACGTAAAGACACGGAAACGTTCTCATAAAAACGAACAAAACGTCGAAGTTATTAAAAATAAAATCCTATTAAACAAGTCACGAACTAGGAAAATATAAATACAGGGGAAAATAACTGAAATCTAAAAAACATCTATTTTTTAAAAAGCAATAGGCAAATAATAGATATCAAATGGGCAATACACGATTTACTTTTCCGATTCTGAAATCAAGGTCCAGGTATATTATGTCAAAACAAACGTAATTTATTTTGAAAACTGAACTTTATTGTTGTTGTGTTTTTTTTTTAAATTCTGTATTCGAAGTTTAATAGCAATCAGAAACAAAAACTGAATTCTAGACAAAGATTAGGGGGAAGGGTAAGTAAAGTAACAATCAAGTTTTTCATATAATATTTGAAGGCAATAATTCAATTCGGTGTCAGAAAACTAATTTAAAAAATCTATCAATACATAATGACTCACACAATACTTTTTAAAAGAAGAAAATCAACTATCCAGCCCCCTCCCCCTCTCATTCAGAAAGCAACTGAAAATCATTCGAGTGTAAAACAAGAAAATCGTTTGGTGGCTTTGTATGTTACATCAAAAAAGAAAAACATATAAAGATGGGGGGAAAAAAGAGACAAAAAACGGTATATCACGTATTTGTATGTCACGGTCACTCATGAAAATAAATTGAAGGGCAGAAATGGCACATTGTTACAGCATTATTTTTTATGTTTTTTTTTTTTTTTTAGCAAAGTAATTTTAATAAAAACTGATAAAAGTTGAGGTATATGAGACACTTTTCTGCATTGATTTATTTTACTCTTAAAAATGGTATAAAGAAAGCAATATTTTAATAAAAACAAAATGAACATTGTACCAATATTGAATCTGCTTGTTATATGTATATAATTAGATATACCGGGTTAGCCAAAAGTTCGTTCAAACTTTAAAAATTCATAGAAAGAGAAGAAATGATAATAAAGTGCGGTTTGCAAGGAGGGACTTACAAGAAAGTCGAATTTTTTTAGTGGCCAAGACATCTTTAGTTAAAAATATCACCGATAGAGCCCTGACAGTACAATCCGAAAAACAATGTGCAGGACAACAGAACACTCCACTCATTTATTCTTGCAATAACAAACTGTTCAACGTGATCTCCAGAACATTGTCCGAAACAACTAAGGCGTTCACTAAGCTCGCACATACATCGGAATGAATCGCGAAAACCTTACGACAGATAGAATCTTTGAGTTCGGCCAGTGTTAACAGGATAAATGATACACAAGGGATTTCAAATAACTCTATAACCAGAAGTCGACCGAAATGGGGTCAGCTGAACATGGCCATGGTGACCATGCGATCTTCAAACATCTTCCAATCATCCTGCCCTCACGGGAAAACTTTGAGCATCCACAGATATAACATGCATCAGCCTCTCTACAGGGCAACTCTTCAGTGCCACAACGATTTTTCGAACCCATGACACGCCAGTCACGAGCTCGCGATAATAGCCACTAGGCTACCGTAGCCACAATTTTCAAGTGGAAGTCCAATGTCATGAACTGTCACATTTACCATAAGTGCATCTCGATGTTACGTCGTCTTTACGAGTTAATGAGAGTTATATTAACGTCGCACTATAAAGTTGAACGAGGGCTAGGGCGACGGAATAGTTCAGAGGTACTAAGCTCGGACTCGGGACATGCCATCCACGAGTCCGTGACTTTAATCTTCAATGTAGGGAGATACTTAAGTGCAATGATTTCCCCTAAGGATGGGCATAGTGTTGTCCTATCTAAACCCTCTGTCCTTCTGTCTCTTCAAAAAGAAATGTTAAGCTTCTTAATGCAAAATTATATCCCACACCACTCGCACTTTCTGTAAGTTAGGATCATATAATAATGTTATAAATCAACCCCTCCCCCACATTACAGCAAGATTTGTAATAGCTGCTGCTAACTTTTGACCGCCAAAACGACGCGAAAAGCTTAAGAGCGTACCCTGATGCCAAAATTTTAAACGCTAACGTCTTATATAATAATTTTTCCGTGTGGTAGAACACTTGACATCTAATTACCCACTAATGCATAAATTTTATACAAATGGGTGTGGTGTTTATTCTGAGAAGATAACGCCATTCTTTTGAGAACGTGCTTTAGCAAGCTGATTGGACATCGATTTTTGCGCAATGGCTGCCAAACATAGCGCAGCAACTTTACCGCCGGAAAAACGTTGTGAATTCAATTTAAATTTCGCCTCGATTTAGAATGGCAAGACGTAATACATAATCAATATTTGATTTGTAGCATAATTTAATTTCTTGTTGCTGTTGGCCGTCTGGGTGACGTCTGCAACGTAGTGATTATTATTAGTTAATTTAGAATTTGTAGGGTATATGTGGCAACATAGATCCTGAATCTAAAGCTTAACTACGTTTTTGATACTTAATTACTTCTATTCGTTTTAATTAACGAATCTATATAAATCATTTTTGCAATTTATCGCTAAAATATACAATTATAACATCAGTACACATTGCTAGTACGTTTTTCATGCTAAATATGCAGGCTGTTATTGAGAATGCAGAAACGAAGGTTGTGTTTCCCGTATATTAAAATTTTTTAAAATCATTTTGTTATAAATTTACTCCAAATCGATGTCGATAACAATATAAAAACAATTAAAAAACAAACAAATAAACAATGAGTTAATTTTTATAAACACGAACTTCAAAAACCTCTGAAATTCAAAAAGTCACCTGTTTTTAAAACCT